>JZKD02S0101250.1:12449-39844 GCA_000966675.3 Picea glauca
CATGTTGCATCGCCCCCCAAACCCTCCTCCCTTGAAGCTGCAAGCAAATCCAAGGGAGTAGGGCCCTTTATTGTAATAGAGTGTTCCAATGAAATATCCACAACAATTTACATATAAAAAAATTTCAATGAAAGATAAAGAACAATATGATCCTCTTACAAAGTATATGTGTAACAACAAAAATAAATCCTTTTACAATTTTTTATCTCATATATACAAGCAAATAAGCAATCCAACAAAATTTCTAAAACACTCTCACACATCTTCCAAATGTCTTTACAAGCCATTGACTTTACAAAACAAGGAAAAAATGGACATACTCACAATGTTGTCTTAGTCAACAATTTGGGTGTGTAGGATTGATGTAGCTCCAAGTGGTTGAAGTCAACCCCTAAAAACTCATGTTAACCCAACATAAGACTCATGTTATCCATGAGCATTGAATATATTAAAATGTCTACGATAAAAACTTAATATAAAATATACAATATACTTTTATGTAAAGAAAATATAAAAATATTACATAACATTAATTTAAGATTTTGTAAGAAATTTGTCACCTTCTTTATTTCGAATTAAGAATCTTTATAATTAAGCCAATTAGCTATTTCTATGAACAAACATATATAGGCACAAATTTTGTATTGTTAAACATGGTGTATTCATTAGTGGAAAATAAGTTAACAGGAACCTATATTTTAAGGATGCAATCTATATTTTAAGGTAAAATTTTTTATAATTTTGTAAAAAAATTTTGGTATTTTTTTATATTTTTCTATATAATTTTGTTTGAAATTTTATGTAAAAAAAATTTGGTATTTTTTTATATTTTTCTATATAATTTTGTTTGAAATTTTATAAGAAAATATTGATAGTGTATAAAACATTGAATCTATTTATATATTTAAAAATATAATTTAAACAATAAAAAATTACTATTTCATTCAAATCTGATATTTTAAAGAGAAATCAAATACCTTTAGTTTTCAACAAGCCCATATTCCTTTTATCTTCAACGAAACATATACATCAAGAGGAGAGAACAATTGGATCATGTTTATTTGAAATGTGACGAAACTTCTCAAAATAAAGGTGTTGATTTGAAATGTGAGGAAAATATATAATGTAAAGAGCTGAGGGGTGAAGAGTCATGAAATTCACCTTTATTCGGGGTAAAGGTGAAATTTATTTATTTATAAATATAATTAAAATGGTGGAAAATTTAATTAAGTTATTGATTTAAAATTTGAGCAAAATATACATTTTTGGTAAACTCATTTTGTCTATTGTAAAGAGCCTCAACCTTGCATTTAGAGTATAAATTTGAGGGGCGCTCTTATCAGTTAAGTAAAAAATTTATGAGGGGTGTTTTATATTTATTTTTTCCCATCATTTAAATAATATGTATTATATGTGTTTTTAAAATTTTGTTTTTTTTGTAAGTAAAAGAGTCCAAAAAATATATTCACATCATTGCGTGTCTATACAAAAAACATGTTTTTGCCACCTGTCCCGCCACAGCAGGGAAACCAAGACAGGTGGCCATCAAGCATATCTGAAACTGTAACTGAAAACATGTCTAAAACTGTAACTCTAACTATAACACAAAAAATGGAGATGAGTGTTCTATTGTGCAGTGGCCATGGTCGATTGTCTTACAAAGCACGAAAGAGAATGGTAATTCTCTGTGGAAATGACGAAAGAAAAAAAAAAACATGAAACCTGGGAGCTAGCTTAGACTCGGTCGTCCTTGAGCATTATAGGCGAGGACAAAGAATTGTCCACAGGTTGGACATCTTTTGCTTGTCGGGGTTGTTTTCATCGCATCCATCAGGAGGTCCAAGCGTTGTCCCAAGAAGTTCTGATATGGGCACGTTCATCCATTTTTTGTCGCAGCTCAAAGATGAGATGAATGTTCTCCTCTACAAATTGGAGTGGGGTCGATGGAGATGAATTCTCCATCATATCAGCGTCCATTTCTTCTATTGTGTATGTTGCTTCAGTTGCGTACCCGCGTCTGTTGTATCCATTGCATTCACTGTATCATCTTCATCCACTGCGGCCATAACATTCAAGGGGGTCTCCTGCCAGCAAGGGGGGATCTCTTCCTCCACTATGCAAGAACCAGTGCCAAAGAAATGGTCAGGAGAGTAGGGTCTTGGAGGGTCCAATTGAGGACTGTGGCTGAGCGGGGGGGCAAAGTTCATGGGAGGAGGCATTTCTTCCATGGAGGGGCCACCACAAGGATCAATGGGGGTTTGGTTTTGCCTGAGATGACTGGCTATGATGAGGACGAGTTGGTTGGGGGGAGGCGATTATGTCTGGTATAGGCATTGTAATACAATGGGCCTCTCTTGGACTTGCCTTGCTCCCTAGGCATGTTGCAGGCTTGGTAAATCTTAACCAGAGAGGGCAATGGTGGGCTTAGAGAAGAGACGTTGCGGAGGATCTAGAGAAGGTCAAGGAGCAGACAAGCTAAGTGTCAGGGAGGAGTGAAACAATGGTCCATCATCATGGCCTCCATAAAACTTTGGAATTAACGTGAGCAAGTGTCATTAGGTCCGAGGTGACTGCAAGCCTGGTGCAGGTACACCCGACCTGGTTCGATCGAGGCTTCCTTAAATTGCCTTGAGGTGCCCAGCGCACCTCCATTGAATTGCACTGAATGTTGGTCATTCAAAACTGGGGGGACGGGAGGCTGGCGGCAGGGATTAATACCCCCATGCATTGCCCGACGCCACCTGGCTCCCACCTCCTTTCCATTTGTCACCCCATCCAGGGGGTTTTTTAAATTTTTGTTATTAATATAATGAAATAATAAATATTACTGAATTATTTTGGATTTACTTTTTTTAATAGCAATTAATAATGTTTTTTAAAATGAAATAAAATAGAGCTTGTGAGAGGTCGGGTGCACCCATCATGAAGACATGGAAGGTATTTAAATGTGGATTCTCAAAAACCAAATATAATGAGAAAAAAAGTGTGCAAGAAGGTGTTTTCTAGCTTGAGCCAAATGAAGACAATTTCCATTACTGCAATGGGCAGTGTAATCCTTGATCTTCCCTCTCAACCTTCACTTTTCAACTTGTTGGATGTGATACGATCCAATTTCCAAAGAATCTCAGTGACTTGTGAGCCATGAGCCTACAAGTGAATTTGTAACCATGCATGAGCTTTGCTATAAAATTTATAACTTATGTTATGTATGCTTTACACAAAAATCAACCTTTAAATTTAGGAAATTGTTATTATATTAAATTATATATTATAATATGTATTGTTATTATATTATATTATATTATATTATATTATATTTATATTTTGTTAATAATAATATATCAGATTGAAAATTACCGATATTTGAAGATTAAAAGTAGAAAAAACTGGCCACGGACGCGAAAAGCCCGTTTTCCAATTTCAAAGAGACAAATTGACGACTTAAAAAGTGAGACTTTGAGTCAGTCAAGCCGCCCATTTGCTTTGCTTCACTATAAATCGGAAATACTCAAACCAATAACCCCAGAGACACGTAAAGTCTGCTTTTAAATTTATTTATTAATGTTACACAGTTACCCACACGGTAAAGACACGTAAAGCTCGCTTTCCAATGTCGAGACTTTGAACGACAGAGTAAATCAAACCGCCCTTTGTCCGTCAAGGAAATTGCACCCTGCATTTCCTCTATCTTTTCACACCTACTTTTCCAATATTAAAGATACAAAATTTGCAGCTATACACCTCAAAAAAGGCACTGAATTCCAAAGTCAAGTCAACCCAACCTTGTATTTTCTTCCTCATCCGCTTGAACACGGCCCTCCAAATTTCTCTCACATTTCTACCTCCTCGTCCGCTTGAACACGGCACTCCAAGTTTCTCTTACCTTTCTACCTGTGTTTTATGCACCTCAAATTTCTCTTACCTTTGTACCTGTGTTCTTAATAAAAGAAAGGCAGCACAGAGTCTTTTCAACTTAAGATTGCAGAGATTGATCTCAATTATAGAATGGCCTCTTCCACCGTCTGTAATTGCACGAGGAATATCATTCAATTAGCTACAATATCCTTCATGCTCTTACTACTAACATCACCATCAGCTCAGAACGATAATCTTACTGATGTGCAATTTGGCATTTGCGGTGGTATCAGGAATGGAAGTGCTTTGGGAAGAAACTTGAAGATGGTTCTGAGTTCATTGGTTGAGAACGTTAACAAGACGGGCTACAATATTTCAAGTTATGGACAGAATGGAGATACGATGTACGGTCTTGCTCAGTGCAGGGGAGACCTCAATGCCTCTACCTGTCGGGCATGCGCTTCAGAAGCCACAAAGACTCTCCTTGCAGACTGTAACGGTTACAGATACGGATGGACCTATTTCGTGGGATGTTTTTTGAGATATGACACTCTCAACTTCTATTCACAATTAGATTCATCGAGAGATGGAATTACCGGATGGAATAACACTAAAATAAACGGCACAGCTGAAAATGCAAGGAGTTTGGATTTGCAGATTGACAATGTTTTGAGCAAGGTAATGAGTGATGCTGTGTCCAGTAATGTGGGTTACAGTACTTTTAATGAGAATGGGATTTATAGTTTGGCTCAATGTTGGAGAGACCTTAATAAGAGTCTCTGTAATCAGTGCCTTAACATTGTCTACACAAATTTGAGCTTCTGTCCATCCGGAACCATCGAAGGAGAAGCCAATACTGAGAACTGCATGCTTCGTTTTGGGAGGGACAAGTTTTACGGTGATGGTGTCCCTTTGCTCTCACCCCCAACTGGAAGTGGTCCTTCTATAACGCCATCAAGTGGTCCATCAAGTAGAAGTAGAAGTGGTCCTTCTGTAACGCCATCAAGTGGTTCGTCAATGTTAACAAAAGGTATTCTCGTATATTTACTTCATTGGGAAAATCTGAACCAGCTTAAATCTATTTTTGAGCCTTGTTTGTTAAGTACCATGGAAGATGCAAATCCTTTTGGTTTAAAAATTTTTATTTTTATTTTTTAAAATTGACTTATATCATAATGTAATGCACTTTAGATATTTGCTAATGTAATTCGATAATGTTGATTTTTATTTGGTGCAGCTAAAAACCGCCATGATCTACCTTTAGTGTTGGGATTGACTATTGCTAGTGTCATTATTGTGGTGTTCCTGGTGGGGCTCGTATTGATTTGGAAAAGAAAATATAACAAACAATGGCTTCCAGGTCAGTTGACTTTATTTCTTAACTTTTCTTTGCGTGTTTTTTTCTAAATCATATTTTTAAATTAAAAATAATCCAACATTTTATAATTAAAAAATAAATATTCTAAATTAACTTATCTATGGTTATTTTAATAGTTATTTTAAGAATTTTTTTTTTTTCTCTTTATAAATTTTTAAAATTATTAAACATGGTTCAATCTTTAAAATCCATTTTTATAAAAATGTTATCATACCACAAATCATGTATTAACAATACATAAATAAAAATAAATAAGATGTTATCATACCACAAATCATGTATTAACAATACATAAATAAAAATAAAAAACTTGGAATATATATATATATATATAACATGATCCCTATTGACTTCAAATTAGGTTTAGATATTTCACTTTTAACTCTTTGCTCTTTGTATGAGTTTAAATGTGTATTTATAAAGTTTGCATTCCAAAGGTTACATGTTGGTTCTACTGCATTACAACATTTAAGGAGAGGTATTCTTTTTATAAATGCTTTCACTTCAGTGTCTTGTGAACTCACAAGTTACCTTTTTCACACTTCTTTCAAGTTTCTTCCTTATTTAAATTCACTTGATTGATTTGAGACTAAGAAAGTCTCAAAGAATATTAGTTGCATTAAATCATCTAGCTTGGTGAAAGTACTAGCTCCCTTCCTAGTACAAATTATATGAATCATGCATCCTCTTCACCCTCCCAAAGGGGAAATGGGGGGAAATTATCACGAAGGATTTAACTCATTAGTCATCGATGTCTCAATATCAACAATGCATCCTTTAGAAGGTGTAGCAAAGAAATTTACAAAAACAACATGTTTAAATGTAAATATACATCCTTCTTTGGTGCCAACCACTAGGGATTTGTCACCTAGTTCTTGCAGCAACTAGGTTTTCTATTCTTTCATTTTTTACCCTGAAAAACATTTGTAAGTTTGCCTTTGGGAAAGAAGCCACCGCATGCCCATGCTCAAACAAAAACCTACATGAGAAGGTAATATGTGTTGGAATGCTGAGAGGGGGGTGAATCAATATTACACGATAATTTTTTACCACAACTTTCCTTTTAATCAAAATTTGTTATTTACCAGTAGTCAATGATGAGCAGTTAAATCATACAATACACAATACACAAAGGTTTACCCTAGAAATCCAAATGGGAGAAAACCACAAAACTTTATTTATTAAAGTTTGTAAGCACCAACTTACAGTAGAAACCAATCTGCAATAATCTTTGCAGGCACCAACCTGCAGGGGACACCAATCCCCTTGTTGAGCACCAACTCATCCAATGGGCACCAACCCACAAAATTATTTCTCACAGGCACCAACCTGTAGGAGACACCAATCCCTTTCCTTGCTCCACCTTACCACCCTGAACATATTTGTAATTAGTAGTTTGCTTCAGAATACCTCTCCAGCATGCTTCATCATCTATGTCATCAAAACTCAGATCATCTTCATCACTTCCATTCTTTTGTACGAACCGCATAGCCTCACTTCTTCACACCACACACATCACACCCCCTTCAGTAGCTCGATCAAGGGATCGTTATTTATATAGCTCGTGTATTCAACCATTTATCCACATACAAAGTTGTGCTCATCAAGTTGGTTCTGGGTCCCTTCACCTCTTCCTCAAAAACATGCCCTACCACTTTTCATTTCATGCAATCTGCTCACAGACCACACAATACAAATTTGACACTCAACAAGCATCATATCTCATCATGGATTCAATCTTGTCCATTGATTTACAATTGCATCCATCAGGGGACTAATACACTCTACAACACTTGAATGTATAATAGTCGTCCGATCTTTCCTTCATTTGATCACAAACATCGATTTATTCTTTCATATTGGGACAACTAAGTTGTCGAAACACTCATCACCATCTCGACACACAACAATCGTTCGATCATTTCTTGATTAGATCGTAACCGTCAAATCTAACATGCATAACAAGCTATCGAACTCGTTGGACCTCATCACTCAGCCACTGTTGGATCTAAATCAGATTTGATCTCATCCATCGATCTAGCCTCTTTCATATTGGGACCATAGGGCCTATCGAAGTCCCTTCCTCTATTCTCTGTTGTTGATTTGATCGGAGGCTTCATATCCACCATTCGTTGGTGTCAATATTCCTTCAAGCATCCATCGTTGATCATTCAACATCTATGGTTATAACCGCATCTTACTTGCATGCTAACCAACGATTCAGATTGCTCATTTTTCTTGAGATAACACTTTTCCCAAGGAAGGGAATATTCTTTGATACCTTTGTTTCAGAGTGTAAATAAAAGGGTGAATTGTTTCACTCTGACCATATCACTTCGATGGATGGTCCAGATCCCTTCACTATGGCTCTGATAGATCAATGGTTCATGTTTATTCAAATTTTCCTTCATCGTCAGATTTTTTTTCACCTTTATATGTGGCCAAATCTGCTTATGACATGTGGTCCAATCACTAGGTTACACTTGTCTATTTTCGTGGCATTGTACAAAGTATGAAACATGTATTTGATGTGGTGCTGACATGGCACTGATGTATCATCCACGTAGACTCCTTCCACATGTAATGGATGACGTGGCACCTCTAAGCCTATGACAACATCCCTTCCTCTTGCTTTGCCCTATCACTATGCTGACTTGGCATTAGACACATGACATTGTCCTTGCTGCTTATGTGTCCTTCTAGGAGTCATTGATTTCTTTCCCTTTGAATAGATCTCATCCGTTGGTCGGACTTCTCTTTGTCAAAGTATCCTTTCGACTTCGAATATCTAACTCCAAAAGTCTTTTACCATTGTTGCAGACTCTGAATGAAGATTAATGTTGGTCATCGATTTGGATAGACTTATATCCAAGATCTAATCACGTGCGTCCATTATTACATAATAACGAAGACTCCGAGCATACCTTTCGACACGCAAATCAAGACTAGAAACAAAATATTCTTCAGTACCTTTATATTGGAGCACATATTACTCTCTCAATGTTCCTTCTCCAATAATTATGACTCTGAAAGTCTTTTACCAAAGTTTCAGACTCTGAATTCAGGATTGCTTCTAGCTGTGGATCTGGTTAGATCTGGATCTTAAGATTTAATTTCGACCATCCATTATTAATGGAAATTCTAGGACTAAAATTTAATTCCTTTCGCATGATTCCATGGCTCTTCCGTTTACATTCAAGCAAAGAGCTTTCACTTGTTCATTATAAACCCATCAAAGTCGATTTCCCTTATGCATGTGGGATATTGTCTTTTGCCTTTGCTTCATTATCTTCACATATGGATCACGGATCTTGTTGAATGATCAACGCTCAACGACTCACGCTTTCTCTTCTCACAGAGCCTTCGCCATAATTTAATCAACGCAACTTCCTTTGAACCTCTGCAACCTGGTCATTGAACACCCTAGTCGAGATCTCATTGAAATTTAATTAGCACATAGAGAGATATAGATGTGCAGGGACCTTCTTGACTTTCTCTGTCTGGTTTGATTTGCAGTACGAAGCTTCCTCTATCTTCCTCATAGTCGTGTATGGTTTTGGTTCGATCCTTGGACCTAGCATCGCAGTCTTCCCACCTTCATCATTGATAATGGTCAGTCACCCCCTACCTGTGACATCAATGACATCCAAGACTATCTACATTTGACATCAATGACAATATAATTTCCAATAATATGTTCATAGCCTAATAGCTACATCTAACCATGGTTCAGTATCCAATACAATTTTATCCAAAGTCCTTTTTCTTAAATCATCTTTAAAGGAACTATTTCACAAAATTTGGACACAACCATAAAATTTGGATTTACCATGTTTGATGAAGTATTCATTTAAATTTGCACTGTATTAATGCATCAATCATTGTAATAATTTCAATTAGTTTGATTAATTACTTCTTAATTATCTATAATCACATTTTTTTATATGATCTCATTATTTTGAAATTGTTTTACAATACTTATAATGTTCAATTATTTAATTTTGTTTATAATCATTATAATTACAATTAATTTGAATGATGTAAATAAACACATAACTTAAATTTTGGTATTAGGTTAAATTTTGATTGTTTGTAACGACTTTATCTTCTTTTTTTAAACATACGGACTATTTATATTAAGAATAAAAAATGGTTGTGGCTAAACTTTACAATCCAAGTATAGTGCATGGATTGACAATGATGATACCAAAAAGTTCGTAACTAGGTGAGATTTAAAAAAAGACATGTCAATAATCAATGGAAGGATCTTCTACAAAGATAGCATCCATTAATTTCTTCTAAGCTTCTACTTTTTCATTCATTGTTGCTAGGTGGGTCAAGAGAGAAGCCATCTCAGTCATGTAGTTGGGCACACATTAGTGGGAAACATACACATTTCCAAGGGAGGTTGGGAAACAAGCACAAATTTCCATGGTAGTAGTTGAGGAAAAATATAGAAATCCAATGAAATTTAGAGAAATTATATGTGAAATCAATTGGGGTATGAACATAAGATTTGTCATGCAATGTGGGACTTCAAGTAGACTACACCTTTGGGGGATTTTCTTGCATGACGAAATGCTTCCGACTATACATGGTGACATCAACCACTGAGTAAGGTGTCCACTTACATGGGGTGTATGTCTAGACCCATTCAACCGTGCAACTTTTAGGTCATTGGTACCAAGGATATCCAATACAAATTTTGAGGGGAGATTTCGAGATAGATTAATTTATGCATTCACTTAAGGAAACGAACTACCCAACCGAAAATTTCACATTATGTCGATGTCATGAGGTAAGGATTGATGTCGAACTCTCGTGTCCATCAAAAGAAACATGTATTCCACAATATAGTGCTTGTTCTCTCTCATTTGTCAATCCATCCACAATTCTATTGAGCTTCCTTTTAAATTGGAAGCAACCCTCTTTGAAATACCTACATAGAATAATTGTTCTATGGAAAATGCGAGCAATGGAGTGCAAGGATGAAGTGGTTTCAATATACAAGGCTTGGATTAATTTAGATTAGTATTCTTCAATTTACGATATTTTTTACATTCTTGAAATAATAACTTTTGAGAAGTCCTTATTCTAATTTTTCAATTTACGATAATTTTTGCATTCTTGAAATAATAACTTTTGAGAAGTTATTCTAGATTTTATAAAAATTGAGATTGTGAAATCTCCCAAAAACCCATTTTGAAAAAGACTGAAGTTCACCTCAAGCCTCAATAATTATTGGGTGTATGTTGATGACATTAATCATACAACAACCCGTGTCTTGAGTATAGAAAATCCCCTTAAAAAAATATTAAATTAAACATAAAGGGAATATTAAATTAAACATAAAGGGAGGGGATCAACGTTGGTTACATCAACTAATCCCTCAAATTATGATCAAAGTTTACTTTATTAACCCTTACTAGGAATGATGCAATGGGAAATGGGTGCTTGTCCCACAAACGTTGCACCACATTCTCTCCTCTTACATAATCACCTGAACAATTATTGTATGATCCTCAACCTAACATGAAAATATTTTATGAAACATGCATAGGAGATTGTAAGCTCAATGGATAGAATTCCATGGTGTAATCGGTTTTCCAATGAATATGATAAGTAGTCAACAGTTCTATTGTGGGTTTTCCTTTTGTTAATTGAGTTTTTCCCATGTAAATTTTAGTGTGAATGATGTGATGGATTGGTTATCTGATTAGACATTTTGTTTAAGTGACGTTGTAATTATGAGTAAATAAGTTGAAGTTACTAGATTGACCTTGCAATTATGTTATGTGATATATGGTTTTTGTTAGTGAATACAAGTGAAGGTTAAACCAATTTTAGGTTTAATATCTAGGGGCATTTCGATGCAAATTCATTGAGCTTCTTAGAATCAAACTACTATACATGCATGTGTCATCTCTAATGTAGTTATGATGTAGTTATGGGTGAAATTTCGTTTAAGATATCATTACTAGGATTTGAAAAAACTAAATCTTTATTAAATAGCTCACATAGATCTAGTTCAATCTTTATTAAATAACTCACATAGATCTAGTTCAATATCTTGTCATGCTTAAGATTGGAGGAAAACATATAATTTCTCAATGTGTATTTTCATAGTTTTTATTCCATCTAGCCACATGTTGTTTCAAGAAACATATTTATGTTGTTGTTAAAAGGGTGATGATGAGATGATCAGATTTACTAGGGGTGATTGATAAATGACACATGCCCCATACTTACATAATAAATCCACCTTGACTTGAGGTGATCATCTTTGGTCACTTGCATTTTAAATATCATATCAATGTTATGGTCAAGCATGGAAAAATTAGTTCATCATAAAGACACACCTATAAAGAATCTATTAAATGGAGAAACTCGCGGATTTAGAACTTTATGTTTTGAGCATAATCTTGTAAATCTTGGTAATTATCTTTAAAGGATTTTGTCAAAGTGAAGAAATGGGGTATGTTCATGCATCTCCCTAGAGGGAATAGTTATTTTACAATAAAACATTTGGAAAATATTTCTTTCAAACATTCATTACCATATGCTTCACTACAAACTCCCAACAACTAATTAAATATTTGAAATTATAAAAACCTCAATTTGTAAATCGAATCTTGATAATGTACATTAACCTCTTAGAATATAATATATTTAAATAAGAAAAAGTTATTTCCTTTTGACTAGATATTAAAAAATGCAATAAAAAATCTAATCAATAAAACATATTTCTAACCCTCATAAAATAGAATAGAAGTCTTTTACAATTAAATTTTTTTTTTGATAAATAACCACATATAAATAATATAGGAACTTTAAGTTAGAGAATCGACCTAATTATTAACAAAAATATTATAGTATCTTAATAAAAGTGACACAAATTTACTCATAGAAACTTCCAATGAATAATTTATTTGTAGCTAAAGCTAAACTCTGAAAGATGAAATCTTTATTGAAAAGATATGAGGAAATATTTTACGCCTACATAATGATTTTAGTAACTGGTAATTGATAAGACTTAATTAAAACTAGCATACCCCCAAAGAGAGGAAAAGGGAACACTAAAAAAATTAAGTAACATATGTTTTTATGATCATCATAGTATTTAGTGAGAGAATAATCATTGAAACAAAGATAATATAGAGTTCAATGAATAGTGTATAAAGTTTTCCAAATATATTGTAAAAACAAAAAATTTAGATATCACCTAACTACAATTTGATATGAAAATGCAATAAAATAGAGGACAACTTTTATTATCATTATTAATCACTAATAAATACAAAACCATGTCATTGATGTTAGCTAGAACTAATTTTACATTAATTATTTGTAAGATAAATTATATATATCTTCTCAAAAAAGGAAAGACCTATATATTCCTCACATTATATTTTAAATATGCAACGAGTTCAAAAACTAAATATGGTTACATTATTGTGAAAATTGTAAACGTGTAAACATGAGAGTTGTCTATTTTGGCGTCAATTTAGATTCTCACATGTATTAGAGTATTGCTAGATCTTGGGAAAAATTATACTTCTTTCTTTTAGGAAGAGAACTAAGGTTTTTAAGTCTTGTGACAAAACTTGGCCAAATTATAGAAGACTTTCAAGTCAAACTTTGCTTTTCATAGAAACCAGATGAATTGATTTGCTAGAAATTCATACTTGCTTTGAACAACTTTGACTTGACAGGAACAAGTTTGATGCTCCAGTAATTGAGGGTCTCAAAATATGCTTTTGTGTTGCAGTAGTCTAAACGTTCTACCTTTTGGTTGTTTTGAGTAACTTTTTCCATTTGTTTTTGCCGGAAATCTGGTAATGAATGGTTGGATCTGCATATTTGATCAGTGGCTAAGTTTGTACAATCTAAGTGCCCTAGGGGTTTTTCAACATGTTGAATCGATTTATGCATTCAGAAATGCAATTTAAAGAACATAAAATAGTGATTTTGTCCAAATTTACATCGTTGGATTCCGGCCAAAAAACTCAAAAAGTAGAACGTTAGCCAACACCCTTTTGTATTAGCCCTGAGTTTTTGACTGTTTACAAGGTTTACTTGTGAACCAGAGGAGAAAATCAACAAGTACCTTTATAAGTTTTTATACCCAAACATGAAAATATTTATTATTTTTCTCTTCTCATAATTTGTTGATAATATAATAATCCCTTTTTAAAGATAAATTTAAAAAAATGATTTTTTAAAAATAATTATTGACTACTCACATTTTTAAATGGATTTATTATTTTTAGTAATATTTTTTATCCACGGGGGTACGAATGTCATCCCTAGAACATGTATTCATATCTTTAATGCAAGTATATGCGGCATGACCGAAGCCTCTCCGAGGAAAGTGACCGCTACCCATATGTGTCTTAGTCAACCACGTGTGGGTGTCGTGGAATAACCAACCGCGCCTCCAATATCCACCACAGTAGCACCTTTACAAAGAATACTGAACAATGAGACCGACCAATAGCCTATAAGATGGTTTTGGACTAATAAAGTCCATACCACGCCTACATTTTCTATCACATCCTATACATCCAATAACATTTACCATCAAATCAACTTCTTGGAAAATTTTCCATCAAATCAATACATAAGAATAGACATTTCTTACGAGGTTCTCAAGAGTTACGAGAGTTTCATACTGAGTCCATCCATACGTTGATACCGGTTGCACATGTCCACTGAGAGAGTTGTGGCTTGGAACCAACACAAATCCTGCACAATCTAGGTCATAACAATTGTTGTTGTAGTTGTTGTTCTGCATCAACACTTAGTTATCATCAATTTGCATCATGAAGGCTTTTCTAATAGATCAACCAAACTTAAAACTATGTAATTATTGTCCAATAAACAAAGAACCTTGGTTGACTATCACCATATCTTCCTAGAAACACCTGCAATAGTCATTTAAGAATGGATTATTAGTCAATAATATTTAATTTAGTGTTTGTTTCCTTAAAAATTAGTCTTTGTCACTTGAATGAGGAACTGTTCTATTCTTCATACTCCATTAACTTGAATATGGTGTTCCATTGTGTAAGTTTTGTCTTTCTGAATATAAATTGTAAGCAGTTTTGAAACATCCAACAAGTGAACACTCTAGCATATCCATCATAAAAACACTCACACTCCACCCATACAGAAATATTAGAATCTTAAGAAACATTAAGCAAATGTGTGTTCATAAAGAAAAAATTAAAGACTTTTAAAAATGAAAATTTAATGATAAAAAAGATGTACGAGAGGTGTAAAGTAAATATTATTGACTTACCATCCATCCAACCTGTATGGTCTACGTATTAACTGTAGGTCCATCTTGAGCCTCGTTAATCATCCAAATTTGGCTGACAATGAAATAACCATCGGGAGCTATGTATAGACGCCATACATTCAAATAAACAGATATTACAGTGACCAGGTCATCATCGTATTTGAATCCCACAAAATCATACTGTTAATAACAACAATACATAGACCAGGAGATGTTATCATCACAACAGACGGTTTATGCATAAATCTCAATCGTAGTACCTCATGTGCACCGTCATTCATAGGATTATTAGGCTTGTCATTAGGTATGATATTTTTCTTCTTCTTCTCTCATTTAAAAATTGTCTCATAGATCTCGTTCTTTCCACATCTTCACGTTTGATTTCCCTGATCACCATTGTGTCCTCTAGACACTCACTCTTAAGGATTCATAGGCTTCTTTGTAGGGACCTTCTTGACTCCCTCTTCCATCTTGAAAGAAGCCTTCACCTTAGTAAACTTATTGGCCAAAACGAGCTTCTTGATCTGCACGATGAGAATCTTCTTATAGTTAGGGGGAAGAACCGCATTGTGTGTCTCCTCCATGTATTTAGTGATGGCCATGGGACTTGAATATCCCTTCTCCTTCAAGGCGGTGATCGCCTCTTTGATCATCTAGAAAATTCATAATCAACAAGTTATATAACAAGATCTTCCATAAAAGGCCACACTCTAATAGATGCACAAACTAAAAGCAAAGAAATGTAACACTAAATTAAAGCATTTAACCAGCTATACCTGAAAGTATGGAGGATGAGCAGGGGCAGGCTTGGAGCCTTTGGATCCTTGGGCTTATTTTCCTTGGGAACCTTTGCCTTCATGGAGGCCATTCTCTGTAGTTGTAGAGGCCATTGCTATCATTCACAAAATTAACACACAAGAAAATACTCAGAAATTTTCAGGAGCCTGAATATTTCGACACACAAGAGAACCTGCTATTACAAACAACAACCAAGAAAATCATAAAACAAATCAAATACAATGGGCCATACTCCTTATAGGCTTGTAGATCTAAGAGGAACGATAAGGGCAGTGGTGCAGTAGGGCGGTGGAGGAAAGAGGTTGGAACTATCTGGTTGCAAACAAACACACCTGGCATTTGTTGATGCGTTATAAATATATGCACGTGGCACTGATTTATACGGTTCGGAAAAACGACTAAGGGGCGAGAGAAACCTCCCCTTAAATAATGCCTTCGACGTAATAAATTAAACTATTCAATAAGTAAATTTATTGAAATCTTTAATTACATCTTACCCTTGAAATAATAATATTTTAATCATGTTAACGATTGCCATTCTCCTCCTCCTTTTGAGAAATTTATTGAAATCTTGAATTACATCTTACCCTTGAAATAATAATATTTTAATTATGTTACTAATTGCCATTGTCCTCCTCCTTTTGAGTACGTATTCAATTGGTAAGTTAATTTGCTTTATAATTTTTAACCAATTTAATTGCTTTTAAAATTTTATGCGATTCACGTGTGTATAAGGTAAATTTTTCTTTCTTTTATATGCTTTTTTTTTGCCTACAATTTCTCTCCCTCAAACACAGTATATCATTTATTTATTCTTCATTCAACTCTAAGAGATCCTAGTTGACTAGTCTCAATTACAAAAACTTGTTTTTAATTACTTTTTCCCTTTATATTGTTGTTATGCTTGGTTGCTATGTCTAAAATCTTTCTTTTTCTTTTAAACTTTTTTTTATCAATATCTTCCATTTTGTTATTTTTTGTTTTTCATTTATTAGATTTATAGATCAAAAAAAAGAATTGTGTAAGTGATGTATTAAGAATATATATGTGATGATGATGGTTAATGTCTATTGAGACTAGGATTGGTCTATCAGACTTTAAGAAAGATAAGAGATTACTCAATATTTTTTATAATGTTATTTCGATGCTCGAAAATCATTAGAAGAAGCATATAAAGATCATTATAGTTTTGATGACTTAGAAGGTTAGGAAGGTCAGTATTGTGACAAATATTTTGAAATTGAGATATAATTTGGTTATATGCAAGGCACTCTAGGAGAAAGTGTTTTTCATCTTCAAGCCTTTGAGTGTCATAAAGGTGACATATTCTTTCATGCCATGGTGTTTTCAAAATTGTCCAATGCCAATTTCACTATGCAACTCATGAGAATTAGTTTTTATTTTAGCAATATTGATTCTCTTCGTTACGCTAGTCAAAACATAAAGATACTTTTGATCTTCAATATTAGGGTTAACAACCTCCTTATAGTGTCTTGATTTTATTTCATCCTCTAATTCTTTATCGCACCAAAGAATCTCCTTAAATTTATCTTTAATGTTATTTTTAATATCATCAATATTCTACAAAATAACTTCTTCCCTTATTCCCCAATGATTTAGACAAGACTTGACATCATTGTGCCATCCCCTCTTGAGCCGCTAATGATTTTGGTTGGATTCAAAAGAAATTTTGGGGAGCCTTGTGTCATCCATGTTGATTATCTTGTTCTTGTACATTAAGTACCTATTCATAGTTGTGCTTTCAATGGGGGAAATGCTTGCTTCTATGAGGAGGATAGGATATGGTATATTTCCTTTAATTTTGAGATTATAAGTGATAAAATTCTTTTGGATCTGCTCTATATTTCTCCAAGATTCATGAGAGATACTGCATCCCCAAACTTCACATCCATATAAGATAACATGAGTGACAAGAGTCTCAAAGATGAGCTTTTTCTTATCCCATATCCAAAAGTCCGCTAATTTACAATTATTTTCAAGCCCATAGTTAGCTTTCCACCCTCCATGTATCATTTTCTCAATGTTATAGTTCCAATTGATCTTGTGATGAATATTGATTCCAAGATACTTGTACGAAGGCACTTCCTCCAAGATATTGTTGTCATACATGAAACTATCATAGGTGATATTTTGGGATTTAATTACCATAACCTTTGTTTTGTCAGTGTTCATCGTCCTCCCTGTACTAGAGTAGAAATCCTTGAGGATTCTAAGTTTCTTTTTAAGGTCATAGGTATTATTGAAAGAATGGAGTGTTGAGGCCTTTGAGATATTTCTTATTAGTGGAAATAATTCTTGCTCAATATTCGAGTAGGAGTTTTGTTGAAAGAGAATTTGTGACTACAAATAAGTTAGAATATTTTTTCTATTAGACGTATTCAACTAGGGTTTTATTTAGTAAATATATAATATAGAATGTCATTATTGCAATACCACTAATTTTGTTATACCTTCCAAAAATATTTTTTAACTCTCTTTTTAATACACATTTCTCATTAAAAAAATCCTTTAAAAAAATTAAAAATATTGCATTAATAAGGGAGTTGTAGAAGAGCTAACAATGGTTACATAAACTATCTAGATCTTAAAAAATCAAAACTACGCAGTCCTCTACTACAAAAAAAATTAATTCAAAACATACTACATGAAAAACATTCCAAGTGTTTTTTCTTGTGGCCTACTTGATAAAAGCTCCTAAGATTCAAATAGCTTTGAAATACATAAAATTCAACATTAGACCTAGTTACTATTTGCTTCCTCTCAAACCATGTCAGAGGGAAGGGAATTTTATTGTTCAAGTCCATTGGATCCTTGAGTTGATGGACTGTTTCTTCTTCTTTGAAATCTTCATGTGCCAAATTTTTAGATGCTCGATTGTTGGAAGCCAAAGAGAGAGTATCCTCAACATGTTACAATTAATTTCAAGGATGCTTACCCTTTGCTTTTGTTGAACCAACATATTCATTATGTTAGCATGCTAGGAAATGCAATGGTGCTCAATTTCAATTATCTTTGAAGAAATTGAAAGCAAGGTCCTCTTATTGAAATGTATGCCTTCTTCATGTCTTCTCATAATTCTTATAAACTTCGAGATGTCTTTGTTATCCATTTTGTCCACCTCAACTGTCTAAAATGGTTGGGAGATGGATGGACATGGGGATTTCTTGAGGCCCAATTGAAAATGAGAGATTCTCTCTTGATCCTTGGGTGTTGAATCCTACCTAGAAATAGATTTAGAACCAAAGACAATTTTCCTTGCACCAATAAATTCCAAACTTTTAACCTCAGAGATATCAAAACCAAGAGTAAATTTCCAAATCAAAGGGAAACATAAAAAAACTTCATCAAACTACCTGGATGTGAATAACTATGATGATTAATGCTAATAACTAATCTACCAAGTGTAACCAAATACCTGCTCGAAGTCCGCTAAATTTAAAACTTGTCACAATTGACCAACCTAAGGTAATTCCCTGAAATTGGACTTGTAGAGATAGGATTCTCAAATGAACAAGCATGTATACTTTCACCAAATGGATCTAAACTACATAAACCAAGGTTTCCTCAATAGAGAAAAGAATTTTGGCTTTACAAAAACCAGAAGTTGAACCTCAATGAGATTTCGAGAAACAAAGGATAATAGAAGAGTGAAACTAGATAGAAGTCTTCCAAACGCTAATGTCTCTTATTCAAAATCCCCTCAATTCCAACCTTGTCACAAATTGTCATCCTAAAGAAAACTCCATAATCCAAAGTAGCAGTGTCAGGGCTCTCAGAAACCACCGGAACATGAGGTTATGGATTTAGAGTTGGAACCAAAAAAGGAGATACTTATAAATTATACTTGAAAGGAAGCTCATTATATAAGCTAACACAACTAGCACTTAGAGCTAAAACTTCCTCCATAGCCAAATCCTTGAAAACAAATCCACTACATAGACTAATACAAATAGTGTCAACAAATAGCCTAAGTAGAAATTTTGAACATACCAAAGATTTGATCCCCACCAAATTGAGGCTTCTCGGGTTCTCAATTCAATTACTTTCTCTCACCATAGCCCCATAGCAAAACCACACTATTACTCCAGGCTCTTCAAAACCTGAAGCATGGATAAATGATTGCATGTTGTTAGTATTGTAATGCATCCTCTGATCTCCCATATCGAATCAAGGAGAATGATGCTCTAACTATTTTCTCATGTGATAATTAATATTGATGGAAATAAACATTGATCCAAGATGATACATTAGGGAATATAGCATATGTTGCTACCCCCCTTTTCATAAGTACATTGATCTCTAGTTCTATGGGTATGTTAGTCGATTGATCCATGATCGAATTGAGACACCTTTTGACATGGAAGAAGGAGATTTTTGTGAATGATTTTGTCTCCTTTTTTCCCCTAACACTAATGGTTTCCAACTTATTATCCATTGGAATCACTTTGATTATCGTGGCTTTGATAATTACCATAGAGGACCCCTAACTATCTTCAAATATATGATCCTCTCTTCCCTGTCTATGAGGATTCCTTGTAATAAGACATTGGCCTATTCCTGATTGTTGGTGGCTTGACCCATGCCCCATGCATATGAAGCTATGTTATTTCCTTTGGGATTGAAGAGAACCCCCTTACACTTCCTTGTAAAAAACTCCTATTTTTATTAAGTATTCTAGGTACCATTTTTTTTTGACATTTTTCGTACCCTTTTTTACTTCTATCCATAGTAAGTTGGTCCCCATATTTTTCATATTTTTTGGCACCTACTTTAAGACATAATGTTCTAATCAATTGTTGTAAATCTATACAAGAATATATACCTTGTGCTTTTGCAACAAAGTTGTTATAAATCTATGCAACAACAATACAAGCCACATGTCTTTGCAACAAACCTATTGTAGAGGATAATGTTACACTAAATTATTTATTGAATAGAGATAGAGTCTAAATGTTCCTTAGCTTATATTAACAATTGGGTTCAGAACAATATTTTCTCTTTCAAGGTGGAGGTTAACCAATCTATTGTTTATTTATGGTTAACTATAAGCTCGCTAATGAGGACATAATTTTATATCATAACTTTATCATGTTAAAGTGGAAGTTGACCAATCTTCTTTGATTCCTCTGTGTTTTTGTTGTGTGTATCTTCCCTTTGCATTTGGTTCTCCCTGGGCCATATTGTCACCACTACATATGTTAGGGATTTGACTCATTTTTATGTGTGTTAGACTATGTATGTTGGGATTACTTTTCCTTCTAAACTCCCACCCCCTATTAGGGCTTACTTTTCCTTCCAAACCCCTACTAGGTATTCTAGGGATTCCTCTATCTTCCAATACCTAGGATACCTATATTCCTAAGTAAATTAAAAAATACTTACTAACCCCTTAAAACTTGAAGAAACATATTGACTCTACTTTTGACTAATTTAAAACTCCCAATATGAATGGGTATATTAAACTATTGCTTAACTAATATACTCTTAGATCTTTTACATGATAGTTGATTTCCCCTTCGATACTCTAAACCCCTCTTGAACAAAGTAGTCTATTTCCCAAGAATGCTCCAAAACCCTCTTGAAGGTGTGAAGCAAAGAAAAATAAGAATCATTAAAGTAAATCTAAACAAACATAAAAAAAAAAAACTTGGGTTTCTTTGTACCCTTCCCTTTTATCTTGTATGTGAGGTTGCTAGTTCCATAAGGAACATTTTGATCAATACTTACACAAAGGTTACCAACAAATTTGTAATCCATATTTTGATTCAAAGCCACAATCTTGTACATATAAATGTATACCTTTCGTGTGTGTGAACATTGGTGATTTAAATTAATATTAAGGACAACTTAGAATAAATACAATGTAAAAAGTGTTGTAGTTGTTGTTAATGATTGTTTCCTTTTGAAAACCAAGACTATAGTTTTTGATTTATGAAATTGATACACCAATCTTGATTTATATTTTCACCATACATTACTTCCTTTGCATGTTGCAACTTCCAACCAGTTATCATGCACCAAATATGGACAATGTGATGTCTATTTCCAATAGGTAGTAATTTCCTAGCATTGACCAAAACTAAATTGGAAGGCATGCACAAAGTTGGAATCAAAGTATGTTGTTTCAAACTTATTTCTTGTATGTAGGTTGCTATAAGCACATATGTCAGAGGTTTAGGAGTGATACAACACATACATTCACTTTATTTATTTATGTATGGACACATAAATGTAAATATGATTTGTAATAAAATAACTTCTAAGAAGTAGTAACATCTTTGAGAGTGTAAATTGAATGTCTAAATTTTTAATTTGGTGTGACTTCCTATTCCATATAACAAATCCCTAGAATCAAGCTATTCAATGTCGAAATAAAGTTGTCAATTGCCACAATCTTCATGGATCTTAGAATTTTACCAATGTGATAATTCTGTTGTTGTTATGGTGCGACAATGGTAAGATTTTGTATTGTTGCAAATATTGAAAAACAATTGGTCAAAAATCATGTAGTTTTTGATAACATGGTTATATAGTATTTTAAAGCGAAATTATTTGTTAAAAACCATGTAGATTTTGATAATAGAGTTATATAGTATTTTTAAGGATTGTTAACATGTTTTTTTATTTTGCAGGTTGCTACAAACCTTCAAATGAATATTCAATAGCAATATCCAAATCAAAATTAAATTATAAATTTCAAACTCTACAAATTGCGACTAAAAAATTCAATCTCACAAACAAAATTGGCCAAGGAGGCTTTGGTTCAGTGTATAAGGTGATTTTCATACTCATTTTATACTATTGAGTTTTTAAGTACTATATGTGAATAAATTTACATCATCATTGAACATGATATGTTGGACATGTTGGTAGGGAGTTCTACCAGATGACAGGGAGATTGCAGTGAAGAAACTATTTTCTAACAGAGAACAAAGTGTGAGTGACTTCTTCAATGAAGTGAATCTAATAAGTCGAATTCAACATAAAAACCTTGTCAATCTTCTCGGGTTTAGTGTGGATGGCCCATACAAACTCTTGGTCTATGAATACCTTCCCAATAAGAGCCTTGATCACTTTTTATTTGGTAATGTTTCTTACTTCTATAAATTGATTTTCATTATGGTCAATGTGGACATGTCAAGCATTGATGTTTCCAAGTTATATTTAAGTTATTTGTGATAGAATTTTACTTTGCAACAGAGGAAAGCATGGGAAACTCGCTGGATTGGCAGAGGAGGTTTGATATTATATTAGGAACTGCTAGTGGGCTAGCTTATCTTCACCAAGAATCACATATACGCATCATCCATCGAGACATAAAAGCTAGCAATATTCTATTAGACCAATATTTCAAGCCCAAGATTGCAGATTTTGGGTTGGTTAGACATTTTTCTGAAGATCAAACACATCTGAGCACGACAATTGTTGGAACCCGGTGAGAATAAATTAAAGGAAAATAAACATTCTTTAAAAAAAACGTGATTGATACTTATTTTTGTTTTGGCAGAGGTTACATGGCTCCAGAATATCTTGTGCATGGACATTTGACAGAAAAAGTTGACGTATATGCTTTTGGGGTGTTAATTCTGGAGATTATCAGTGGCAGGAAGAATATAACTGCTATGCATGCCAATGACACACCATCTCTTTTAACAATGGTAATGAACTCAACATAATATACATAGTCTTCAATTGATATTGTAAATGAAAAATTGTGAATATATTCAAAACTATAATTTATGTATGGCACAGATTTGGAACCATTATCTGTCGGGCACCATTTCAAACATAATTGATCCCAACATTGAAGAAAATTATCAGGACGAGGTACTACAAGTTGTTCAGGTGGCTCTTCTTTGCACACAGGCTTCTGCAACATTGCGTCCTTCCATGTCTAAAGTTATCATGTTCCTCACTAGCAAAGACCCAAATCTTCCAACAACTACTCAACCTCCCTTTATAGATGTTAATAATTTAGAATCAAATACTAATATTGATGTTATGTCAAAATCACAATCAAATAGTAACCCATGTGTTGTACCTACATCACAAATGTATAATCCATCATTAAACATTGCTTCCTCCCCCACTATTGCAATGTCATTGAACACCATTTCAACAAGCTCTTATGGTCCAAGATGATAGGGGAAGTGTTTCCAAGGGAAGGAATAAGCTAATCCTACATGGTAGGGAGGTTATTATTATATATTATTTGTAATGTCACCACATATTAACATTCCTTAGTTAACTTTTATAAGAGTGGAATTAGATGATTTAGGCGTATGGACTCTTAATTAGATGATCTACCCATTGTAATAGTTGTCAACTTCGACTGGTGTGTACATGCATGTAATCATGTTCTTGTTTACCGTAATTATGGAATTGATGGTCAAATGCGTGTAATATCTAAATATAGTGTACTCTAATAAAAAGTGAGAATATCTCATTATTTTCATACTTAATGAATATTGTTTATAGAAATATAAAATGATGCGTAAAACTTTATGTTGTATTGTTTACGATGAGATTCCTTTGGTTAATATGGTATTGTAGAGTCAATATAATGATTAAAGTGTGTAACTTCCTCTATATTATATAAATGGTAATATGGCATACTAGAGTCAATATGATGATTAGTGTGTAACTTCTTTTTATATATTATATTAATGAATATATATATGTATTTAATATATATACCAAATTTCACACATAACACTCAAGTATCCTAACAAATAATTTCTCAATCTTCACATGGTAAGATTTAGAATACTAGTAATTATTTACAAGTAAATTGTTTATTATGTACTCATTTATTAATAAAGTGTTAATAAGGGACCTTTATATAAGTATCTTACAATTATTGTAGGTGTTGTGGTTAGTATGAAAATTGTTTACATAATTACTGTAAAGGTTTTGGACAATTTTGAAAATGTAACATTAGATAACTTTATAAATATTTATTAAATATTGTAGTGGTATTGGATATTGTAAAGTAATGTGAATGCATGAACATTTACATAAGTGTTTTATAAAAGTAGTGTTAGTGCTATTATGTTTGTTAGTATTGTTAAGTTATTAGATTAGGATTTATTTATTAAAAAAATTATTAAGTTAATTATGGGTATTATGAATATTAAAAATTAAATGGAATGTTAATATTTTTTTAATTAGTAAATTTAAGAGTTACATTGAATATATTATGTTCTATTCTTGAAAATTAATTAAGAAAAAATGAAACTTGGAATTATTATAATTGAATTTTATTGATTTTTATTGGAAATTGGAATACTCATAGCAAACATTACTTCTTTAATTATAGTAAATGAGTTGAAACTGTTTATCTAAGTTGATTAGTAATTACATCATGAAGAATCAGTGTTCTCAATTAGGTTGTTAGTTTGTAATTATGGTGTTGTTGAAAATATTAAATCATTGCAAATGATTGGTGAATTTATTATAATTGCATATTGATCAAGTTGAATTTGATGGAATGTATGTGCATAGATGTGATCTAGTGAAATAAATGAATTTATGAATAGCTAGATTGTGAATGATTTATGAGTATACATTTTCAAGTCCTTAGAACAACTTCCAATCCTGAGACCTTAAATGGTCAAGATCAATAAGAAGAATCCAAGATTATGAGCGATAATTATGTGTCTTGAAGGTCCTAACCCTGCAGGTGTAGGACATTGGGTCGGTAGGCTGTGTAAATGGTCTTTATTCTTCATGTGACTTATGTTGTGGGATTCTGGATTTTCCTGTGTGTTAATTTGGTACCATTTATAAATGTAGTAACTTTGTATATTCTTATATTAATTGCTTCACTATAATTTATAGTAATATTGACTATGGTTATATTAACTCATATTTTGTTTTAATGTTGCAACCTTGATATGTTTAGAAAAAAAAATATGGCATTTTTATGGAGAGCTATATACAGACATTAAAAAATGCATGTTATCATTCTAAAAAGTATCAAGACAACATTTAGTATCATCAAACATAACCTACAATCCCCCAAATACCACCCTATAGAAGCATATAAAAATCCCCCTAAAATCCAAATACATAATTCGGTTTGAGGCTAAAGCCCATACAAAGTCCTCTTATACATAATATTGATCTCAAAGGATCAACATGAATTATATTTTGTTTTAATTATTTTATATATATCTGAATTTGTAATGTAATTATTTTAGAATGCTAGTAGACATCTATGTGGTGTAATTTTTCATATAATGACAAAATTACACATGAATTTATTCAAGCATTCTAACATGTCTTGAGACAGTATATTGTATCATCAAACATAACCTACTTCCCCAAGGACCAACCTATAGAAGCATATACAAATCCCATTAAAATCCAAATACATAATTCAGTTTAAGGCTAAAGCCCATACAAGGTCCCCTTCTACATAATACTAATCTCAAAGGATCAACATAAATTGTACACCATAACAAAAACAAAAAACCAACATATACAAATATAACATCTTGAACATACTAATAAACTGAAGAATGTTTGTATTCAATGACTTGGCCCATGTCCACTCAATAAATTATCTATTCTCCTTTAGCTCATTGCACACCTTCTTTACCCATAGTATCTACAATTAAGTTCCTTTCTCTAAGACATGTTGAAATGATATGAAATTATAAATAAAAATGAAATTTTGAATCTCTATCAACAAAGGATGCAACATAAAACTCTCCATCTCCCATTCCCATCTCATCCATTTGATAACTAGTAAAGAGTCACCAAGTACTTAGATCCTACAGATCCCTTTCTCAACTGCTAGCATGAGAGTGAGTTTAAGAGCCATCACTTATGCCAGGTTGTTAGAACTAGTTTCTAAACTAGCCTTGAATTTCAAAATATGATCACCATTCAAGTAAATAATGCTCCATGTTCTACTCACCTTTCGGTCTCCTTGAGTTGCACCATAAAAGTATGCCCAAGACATAGACTTATCAACATATTCAATTGCAATCTGTCTAGGAGGCTTCCCCAATTTTACTTGTGAAAAATTATTTAATATATTGATCCCATGGGAAGAGCATTGCAAAGGGGGAATTGTTTTGTTTTCAACAATACTAGTATTACTTGATAGTCATATGCCCCAAGAAATAATCACACAAGGAAGATCCTTTAATATTTTAAAATTTGAATTTTGACGTGCCATATTCTCAAACCTTCTTCAATAGTAGAACCTTCCACTCATCCTTTAAGAGGGTAAGACCCTAAATTTCCTTCCATACTTTCAAATTGTAAAAACAAGACATGATGATATGAACATTAGTTTCATCACTTACCACTACAAGGAGAACACCTTTTAGCTTGTTTTTTGCGGAGGTTTTTAGTGTTACAAAATTTTCAAAAAAACCTCTGCTACAAAATCCTCTATTGGATGCAGGGGTTTTAATGGATGTTCTATATAACTAAAAACAATTGGGTGGGAGGAGGTTGTAGCATATTTTATTTTTTCCTGTGCTTTATTATCAAAACGCACGAGTGTGCCATTACATAAAACATCCTGGTGTGTACCTAAACATAAAACACACTGGAGTGACCTTACATAAAATTCCTTAGTACATACATAAAACCAAAAATTCACTAGTGTTCCATTACAAAAATTCTCAGTCTGTACATAAAATGAAAAGGAATCAGTGCATACATAAAACGAAAAAGGCATCATGATGCAGATCCCCTTCTCTCCTAAGGGTCACACGACCTCCTGTCACACACCCACTACGCCAACCTAGATTTTTCATTTTTTTTCTTCGATGAATAGAATCCTCAAATTTCAGGGCCTAGTGTAGACCATCCCTTCCCTTATCCCCCTCCAAGCAACCACAACCTGGCCTTAGTGCAAGCACCTTTCGCAACTCACGGATTGGAGAGTCAAGGCTCTCGACTCCTCTTTGCAAGAGACCAGATATATAAAATATGCAGAACAGAAACGAAATGCTAGAAATAACAGAATAACAGTGAAATATCCAGCATAATCTTCACAATACACAGAAATGATATACGAAA
>JZKD02S0101250.1:44776-57057 GCA_000966675.3 Picea glauca
CTATTAGGTCTTCTTACATCCGCCTTATTCTATTTTATTGAAAGGTCTTATTAATATTGGCCTTTATTACATCCGAATACATTAATCTACCTATGTGCGGGTTAGGACCTTAACACTCTTTCTCCAAACGTCGATACCCGAAATGCGATATGGGTATGGTTCCCTCCTCACTAGTGCCTGCTACATATAATCATAGGCTAGGATAAACACTAGCACTACTCGCAACTCGCGACTTCACTAGTTGGAGTATTGAGCCCTTGTGCTCCTCCTTTGCGAATCCCCGAGACACGAGAGGTCAACATTACGTGGACTCTGCCAAGTGACGCATACACACCACTTGTCTCCTCTGCTGTACTCTACTTACAAGCTGTGTCGTTGTTACCTGTCGCATGAGATATCAACTCTCATCGTTTCGCAACCTTAGCGAAAAAGGTGCAACTTTTTCATCCTCCGAAACCCCGAACCACGATAAGTCAACAATGGGTTGAATATTTCCTAGGTGACATGTGTCCACCACCTGTCACTTTCTCCCACCTTTCTCTGGGCACTTGTTGTTACACCACCTGTCAACCACGCGGTCCCCACCTAACGAATGTGCCACGTGTTCGTACAAGCCCTCAATGCTCGGCACTTCGCGACTTCTGCAGTCGAAAAAAGATTCTTTCAACCTTTAAATCCCGATACACGATACCACGCGGAGGTTCTAATCCAACGGTTCTCCGGTGGCTTGGATCCAATGACCACGATCATGTCACGATTTCGCGAATCGTGAGTTCGTGAAGTCCTACCCTTGACCACTCCAAGTCGCAAGTCAATGAAATGCTACCTGACTTCCACGCGTCCTGTGCCGATGGACGGTTCCGAATACTTCAAGACTTTAAGGACATTGTCGAGTCCACTCTCTTTCCTATGCAAAGGTTAATATTGATGGTCAATAAAGCTCCGACAGATCCTTGGATCTACGGTCCTGGATCCCATCGCTACTTGCGAAGGCTAAAAGGGTCGAGGTGTTAACGCCTACGCTTCTCCTCTAGATCCATCGATCATGATAGATCTGGGGTATTTCCGAAAGGATTCTAACCATTTGTCTACCAAACGATGGGGTAGTCTCTTTCGATAATTGGACTCGCTATCCTTTCTGAGCTTGAATCATGAAATTCAACCTCTTAGAGCTTCAAACTCCCATGACTCCGAGACCTTAGAGAGATACTCTTTCCTGCATAAGGTTTCCAGACCGTGATCGCATGAACCTTCATATGGTTCTTGGGCAATTGTCCTTGATCTTAGTCGAATATCTGGGTAAATTTTCAATACAGTTCCAAGGTCTATGGGGTAATTTTCGGGGAAGAGTACTCTCGAGGAGCCTTCCTAGAATATTACAAGAATAAAGAAAACAAGACGATTCTCGGTGAAGTGAACTCATGCCCCAGACTTAATCATTTGTACAGAAACCAAATATGGCATGTAAGTATACACATGCATCCATTATTTCCAGTCTAAAACAACAGGCAATCATTCCACACAGAAATCATTATGGGCATATAAACATGAGCATGTATTCATGATATTCAATTCAAAATACAAGGCATAAAACACTTATCAGATCCACCAAGCGTGATGCAACTGCTGGGAGGGGTGATCATTTCCACCCAACCGTAGGCTCAGTGACTCCAAATAGATTTACCACTAGCCACCCCCGAGCTAGACCACGATGCTTTGAGATTCAGTCTCCTACTTCCAGCTCAACAAAAGTCAAGGACAAAGGTTACTCTCCTTCTCCTGATACAGAAAAATAATCCAGGATGAAGGTTAGTCTCCTTCTCCTGATACAGAAAAATAATCCAGGACGAAGGTTAGTCTCCTTATCCTATGTTCAGAACTCCCTATGTTTCCAGAGTTTCTCCAGTTCTCTTCTGCGATCCCTGTCGCATGCACTCTCCCTCTCCCCTTTACCACACTTCCTCTCTTTCCTTTTCTCTGCAAGATTGCATGTGGCATGAATTTCCCCGTCCGTGGTTAGGTATGAGAGATTTTACAGATGGGTGGTTCACCCCCATTCCCTCATTAACTCTTGAGGAGCCTCCCCACCTACCAATCTGACGGAAAATCCATTCCAGGGTTAGAGAGTTTCTTTGGTCTTTAAGAAAGTAAAAACCAGTACAGTACTGGCTCAGTGGAAGTTAACACAACCATTCCAGGTCCCTTCCACCACCTCTCATTAGCCATCGTGGTCTCTTTTAGCACATCCTCTCCCAGCAGTCATGCAACACATATTCATAACATAATTTACATTCATTGACCTTTTATACAAAGGTCCGTCAAATCAAACATTCACATCTTTGAGTGTGCCATAGTTCTTGGCCACTATAGTTATTTTTACAGACTAGGGGAAACAGGGTGTTACAATTTCCTCCCCCTTAAAGGAACATCATCCTCGATGTTCTATCTATCAATATGATGTGTATGTATAGAAGTAAACAAAATCAGATATGCCTGTTTCATGGCATCTTCCATTTCCCACGTAGCCTCATCTGGGCCAAAATGTTTCCACTGCACCTTGACCTATGCAATGGTTTGGTTCCTAAGTGGGGTTTCGTTTCTGTCTAGTATGCATTGAGGTTCTAGCAGGTATTCTCCCTTAGGTTCTACCTGGATCACAGAACAGTCAATTATATGATTAGAATCATGTACATATTTCTTCAATAATGAAACATGGAAAACATTATATGCTTTTATTGTGGGAGGAAGTGCTAGCCTATAGGCTACAGATCCCACTCTATCTATAACTTCAAAGGGTCCACAATACTGAGGTGCCAACTTGGCACAATCTCCCATCCTGAGGGAACTCTTCCTAGGCTTAACTTTGAGATATACGTGGTCTCCCATCTTGAATTCTCTTGGAGTTCTCTTTCGGTCGGCGTAACTTTTCTGTCTGTTCTAAGCGACCTTTAGAGTTTGTTTTATCTGAGTCACTTGTTGTTCCATTTCTTTCAACATGTCGGGTCCAATAGAAATTCTATATACAGGATTACTCCAATTGACTAGAGTGTTGCATGGCCTACCGTAGAGGACTTTGAAAGGGCTCATCTTTAGGGGCTCTTGGTAGCCATTGTTGTAGGCGAATTCCACCAGTGGCAGGTAATCTTCCCACTTTTTGGGTTGATGCAATACATGCATCCTTAGCATGTCTTCTAATATTTGGTTCACTCTTTCCATCTGTCCATTGGTTTGAGGATGATAGGATGTGCTAAAAAGTAATTTGGTCTCCAGACCAATCATCAAGGATTTCCAAAAGTTGGAAGTAAATTTCGTGTCTTTGTCAAACACGATCTCTTTAGGCATACCATGTAGTCTGAATATCTCCCTCATGATTATGTTGGCGATGTCTATTTCCTTGCAAGTCAACTTGATGGGGGATAAAATGAGCAGACTTGCTCAGTTTATCCACCACCACCATGATGGCGTCATTCTGTTTGGTTGAGGTTGGTAATCTGGTGATGAAATCTGTGGATATGGTTTCCCATTTCCATTCCCGGATTGGTAGAGGTTGTAATAATTCTGCTGGGTGTTGGTGTTCTGCTTTAACCTGTTGTCATTCTATGCATTTGGCTAAGTACTCAGCTATGTCTTTCTTCAATCCAGGCCAATAGAATTGTTTCCTAGTGGCTGTGATCATCTTATGGTATCCTGGATGACCAATATATGGTCTTTTATGTATTTCATCCATTATGAACCTCTTCAAGTCGTCATAATATGGAATATACAATCTATTTCTGTAAGCTAGCAGGCCTCCATCTATCATCTAGTAGCCTTCATACTTTATCCCTGTGGGTTCTTGCTCTAGGTACAAGGTTACAGTCTGTAAGAATGTGTCTGTTTCTTGTGCATTCTTAACTCTTTCCCCGACGTTGGTCTCGCAGGTGTTCACCGCTGCCAGATGAATTGTTTTCATACTTCTGCTAAGGGCATCGACCACCTTATTTTCCTTTCCCTTGATATGTTTGATTTTGAAATCAAACTCACTAAGAAGGGCCATCCACCTAGCTTGTCTGGCATTGGGCTTTGGTTGGTCAAACATATATCGCAATCCACAATGGTTTGTCATAAGTACAAATTTCCTTCCCAGGAGGTAATGCCTCCACATTTTTAAGGCGTGCACTATGGCGGCCAGTTCTAGATCATGGGTCACATAGTTGACTTTGTTCTCATTCAATTTTTGGGATTCATAGCAGACTACACTTCCTCCTTGCATAAGGACTCCTCCGAGCCCTTCCTTATAGTCATCTGTGTACATGAGGAAGTCGTTTTCGGGATCAACGATCTTAAGCACGGGTGCATGAGTCAAAAGGTGTTTCAGGGATTGAAATCTTTCTTCACATTCTTATGTCCACGTGAATTTAGCTCCCTTCTTCTGAAGGGCAGTGATTGGATAACCAATCTTGGAGAATCCTTATATAAATCTCTTATAGTATCCTGCTAAGCCCATAAAGGACCTGATATCCGAAACATCCTTTGGGGTAGGCCATTCCATGATAGACTAGATCTTGTCAGGGTCTACTGCTACTCCTTTTTCAGATATGACATGGCCCAAGTAATGTATTTGCTTCTGGAAAAAGTCGCACTTGCTAAATTTGGCATAGAGCTGATTTTCTCTTAGCAATTGAAGCACAAGTCTAAGATGTTCCTCATGTTCCTCTCTATTCTTGGAGTAAATCAATATATCGTCAATAAAAACCAGTACAAATTTGTCTAGGAATTTTCTAAGCACATTGTTCATCAAGCACATAAAAGTGGCAGGGGCATTGGTTAATCCAAATGGTACTACCACAAACTCATAGTGACCATATCTCATCCTGAAGGAAGTTTTGTGGATGTCTTCACCCTTGATTCAGACTTCATGGTATCTAGATCTCAAGTCAATCTTTGAGAAGATGGAAGCACCTCCCAATTGATCAAACAAGTCATCAATCCAAGGTAAGGGGTACTTGTTCTTTATGGTTACCTTATTGAGTTGTCTATAATCTATGCACAGTCAGAGGGTACCTTCTTTCTTCTTCACAAACAGAGCTGGTGCTCCCCATGGGGAAATGTTGGGCCAAATATAGCCTTTGTCCATCATTTCTTTTAGTTGTAATTTAAGCTCAACTAGCTTAGGTGTGGTCATCGTATAGGGTTTCCTAGACATGGGCACTACTCCTGGTGCAAGTTCTATCGAGAAGTCAATGTCCCTTCTCAAAGGTAAACCTGGTACCTCTTCTGGAAACACATCTCTATATTCTCTTAGTGTGGGGTGGTCTTCAAGGCTTGGTTTGTCATCTTCAACTGATTCCAACACCTATATCGCATATAGTGGACATCCCTTTCTACAATACTTTCTCATTTGAAGGGATGATATTCGTCTCACCGAGACAGGTTTTTGGATCCCTCGAAGGGTTATCCTTCTTCCTTCTTCACTTACACATTCTAAGGTTTTATGGTAACAGTCCAGTCTGGCTTTATATGTGGCTAGCCAGTCCATACTAATCAACAGGTCATACGACCCTAGGGTTTAGTATGTTAAGGGTTGCTTGGGTGGGGAATTCACCCATAGTGAATTGGCAAGATGGTATGATCTCTGCTACCTTTCTTTTGGTGCTAGTGGCTAACTGTAGCCAGTGGCTAACTGTACCAACCATGTCTTGGCATGTTTATGTGGTTGTAATTTACACTTGTCAACAGCCTTAGGATCTATATAACTCAAATTTGAACCAGGGTCAATTAGAATAGATACTAGATGGTTGGTGATCATACCTTCCATCTCCACCACTGAAGCTTGGTGGTCAGCTTGTTTATTATCCAAGGCTGCATAAATTTGCGGCACACTCCTGGCCACATCATTGACTGTGGTAGCTTCTTGAACATTGTAAATTCTTTGACTGTTCTGTTGTCAGTGTGAGAAGTCCCTCAGTAAATGTTCTTCTCCACAACCCCAACATTTCAAGGGTTCTCTCTTTGGGTTATCAATTTTTCCTAGGGTAGATCCAAAAGGTCTATTTCCGCTCTGGGAGGGGAAATTCTGCTGGTGTACACTTCGGGTTGGGAAGCTCATCCTTGATTCCTTTTTATAGTTTTTAAATCTTGGAGATTTAAACCCCTTTTTCTGGAATCCAAAACTATTCTTATGCTTCCAGCCTTCGCGAGGTTCTGTTCGATGCCCAAGCTATTCATAACAATATCTTGCCTTTCAGATAGTGTCTTCTAGGGTCTTTGGCTCGTCAAACTCAATCCTGTTCTGATAGTCCTTAGGTAGTCCATTGATGAATCGTTGCACCTTTGCCTTTTCTTCTTTTATATAGGGTACATACCTCAACAACTCAAGAAATATGATGACATATTCCTCTATGGTGAGTTGCCCCAACTTGAGTTCATAGAATTCTTTAGTCTTTTTGTCGAAATACTTTTCTGACAGCTACTTCTTCCTAAAGTATTTCTCAAACCGTTCCCAAGATAGGTCCTCTTCGTGAATCCCTTTTACATTCTTAAGGTCTTCCCACTAAATGGAAGCCTTTCCATTCAAGTTGAAAGTGGCTACTTTGGCCTTCAGGTTTTTTGAGAAATCATGGACTCTGAAATACTTCTTTAGTCCAAGCAGCCAGGCCTCCACTTCCTCCCCCTTCTTTATTTATCCATAGAAAGAGGGTGGTTTGGCCTTCTTGAATTCTTTGAGATTATGAATTTTTGAATTCTTTCTCTTCTTTTGTTTTCTTTGGGAATAAGAACTAGTTCTACTACTAGAAGATCCCTCCGAGTCGCCAGTTTCCTTTCCAGGGGAATCGTCCAACACTTGTCCCTTATCTCTGGGGTGGACCTTTCTCGAGGTGATCTTCTTAGTGTGGCCACTTAAAAGACCACGTTTCTGTATCTCAGGTGGACTTCGAATTTTATTTGTCTGTCGTTGGTCCGCGTGACTGGTGTCAGGTCCATGCTGCAATTGTCTTTATATGTTGGATAAACTTTGCAGCAAGAATGCATTAATTTTCGTTTGCTTCTCTTGCTCTTTTATCAACCTCTCATTGTCGGCCTTCCAGCTCTGTAGTTCGACCATGAGGCTCCTCACAGTCTCAGCTAGATTTGGAGGGGTCTCTATTGCTCTCCTTTCATCAGAATCTTCATCTTTATTGTGGGAGCCATCCCCCACTTCATGGCACGTCACCATTCTATGTGTCTGTCGTTTCCCACAGTTGATCGTCCGCTTGTGTGCAGGAAAAACACTTGTTGTTAGTCAATATTTATATTCATTCATAACCAACGCATAATTCATATTTTTCAAATGCATACACACAATAAGAATTTTCATTCTTAACTTCGAATTTTGATAAAGGGGGTTAAGATAGAGGGTTACACTTTTTAAGAGTACTTCAAATGGAGTTTTTGTGCAACTCGTTCATGAGCCCAAGTAGGCCAAGTACTTTAACCATGCTCTAATACCAATTTGTCACACACCCACTACGTCGACCTAGATTTTTCATCTTTTTTCTTCGAGGGACAGAATCCCCGAGATTCTATGGGGCCTAGCGTAGACCATCCCTTCCCTTATCCTCCTCCAAGCGACCACAACCTAGCCTTAGTGCAAGTGCCTTTCGCAACTAACAGGCTGGAGAGTCAAGGCTCTCGAATGCTCTTTCTCCAAACGTCGATACCCAAAATGTGATACGGGTATGGCTCCCTCCTCACTAGCGCATGCTACATATAACCGTAGGCTAGGCTAAACACTAGCACTACTCGCAACTCGCAACTTCGCTAGTTGGAGTGTTGAGCCGTTTGCGAATCCTTGAGACGCGAGAGGTCAACGTTATGTGGACTCTGCCAAGCGATGCATACACGCCACTTGTCTCCTCCACTATACTCTTCTTATGAGCTGTGTCATTGTCACCTGTCGCACGAGATATCAGTTCTCGGTGTTTCACGACCTTAGCGAACAAGGTGCAACTTCTTCATCCTGTGAAACCCTGAACCACGATAAGTCAGCAATGGGTTTACTCTTTCCCAGGCGACATGTGTCCACCACCTGTCACCCACTCCCACCTTTCTCTAGGCACTTGTTGTTACGCCACCTGTCAACCATGCGGTCCCCACCTAATGAATGTGCCACGTGTTCACACGATCCCTCGATGCTCGGCACTTTGCGACTTATGCAGTCGAAAAGAGATTCTTTCAACCTTTGAACCCCGATACACGATACCACACGGAGGTTCTGATCCAATGGTTCTCTCATGGCTTGGATCTAATGACCATGATCATGTCGCGATTTCGTGAATCATGAGTTCGTGCAGTCCTACCCTTGACCACTCCAAGTCGCAAGTCAGGGAAATGCTACCCAACTACCATGCGTCCTGTGCCGATGGACGGTTCCGAATACTTCGGGACTTTCAGGACGTTGTCGATTCCACTCTCCTACCTATGCAAAGGTTAATATCGAAGGTCAATAGAGCTCCGACAGATCCTTGGATCTATGGTCCTGGATCCCATCGCTACTTGTGAAAGCTGAAAGGGTCGAGGTGTTAACGCATGTGCTCCTCCTCTAGATCCATCGATCATGACAGATCTGGGGTATTTCCAAAAGGATTCTAACCGTTCATCTACCAAACGATGGGGTATTCTCTTTTGATAATTGGACTTGCCATCCTTTCTGATCTTGAATCACGAAATTCAACCTCTTGGAGCTTCAAACTCCCACGACTCCGAGACCTTAGAGAGCTACTCTTTCCTGTATAAGGTTTCTAGACCTAGATCGCATGAACCTTCAGATGGTTCTTGGGCAATTTTCCTTGCTCTTAGTTGATTATTTGGGTAAAGGTTCGGTATGGTTCCAAGGTTTATGGGGTAATTCCCCAGGAAGAGTACTCTCGAGGAGCCTTCCTAGAATATTACGAGAATCAAGCAAACAAGACAATTCTCGGTGGAGTGAACTCATGTCCCAGACTTAATCATTTGTACAGAAACCAACTATGGCATGTAAGTATACACATGCATCCATTATTTCCAGTCTAAAACACCAGGCAATCATTCCACACAGAAATCATTATGGGAATATAAACATGAGCATGTATTCATGATATTCAATTCAAAATACAAGGCATACAACACTTATCAGATCCACCAGGCATGATGCAACTGCTGGGAGGGGTGCTCATTTCCACCCAACCGTAGGCTCAGTGACTCCAAACGGATTTACCACTAGCCGCCCCCGAGCTAGACCACAATGCTTTCAGATTCAGTCTCCTACTTCCATCTCAACGGAATTCAAGGATGAAGGTTACTCTCCTTCTCCTAATACAGAAAAATAATCCATCACGAAGGTTACTCTCCTTCTCCTATGTTCAGAACTTCATGTGTTTCCAGAGTTTCTCCAGTTCTCTTCCGTGATCCCTGTTGCGCGTGCTCTCCCTCTCCCCTTTACCACACTTCCTCTCTTGCCTTTTCTCTATAAGATTGTGTGTGGCCCGAATTTCCCCATCCGTGGTCAGGTCTGAGAGATTTTACGGATGGGCGGTTCACTCCCATCCCCTCATTAACTCTTGAGGATCCTCCCTACCCACCAATCTGATGAAAAATCCATTCTAGGGTTAGAGAGTTGCTTTGGTATTTGAGCAAGTAAAAACCAATACGGAATTGGCTCGGTGCAAGTTAATGCAACCATTCCAGGTCCCTTCCACCACCTCTCATTAGCCATCATGGTCTCTTTTATCACATCCCCTCCCAGCAGTCATGCAACACATATTCATAACATAATTTACATTCATCGACCTTTTATACAAAGGTCCGTCAAATCAAACATTCACATCTTTGAGTTTGACATAGTTCTTGGCCACTATAGTTATTTTTACAGACTAGGGGAAACAGGGTGTTACACCTCCCAGTTAAGGATCTTCAATTCTGAGTCGAATTATCTCTCTGAGACCTTAATGGTCTCCATTACAAATTAACACAGGCCCTTCTTGTCCTCTGGTGCAGGCTCTATGGCACTCATGACCCCTTTCTTGGCGTTGCTGAACTCACAGGTTTCAGGCGCAAGCTCCTCTCTCGTTAGCCCCTTCCCGCATATGACCTCGGGCTATGTCCTTACATAGGCACACGATTGTGGGAACGCCCAAGAGTGGTTTGGGATCAAACTAATTTTCACCCCGCAATTCACCTCGAGTCACCACATGTTCTTTTGCCAAAACCGTGGTCTCGATTGCGGCCCACCCTCAACCTTTTAAAACTCATGCACCTTATGTCCCTACAATGCAAGGTGACTGTCGATCCCATGATCTTGACGGTGCTTCTAAACGGACGACCGAGATATACCTTTTCGGAAACCAACAGTTCAGATTTACCTCTCCACTACTACATATTGAAAAATTTGCGACGACCACTTCCAACGAAAGTACTCTTTCGTCACAACATGCAAGAGAAAAAGTTTAATTTTTCTAAATCCACCACGTATTCATCGTTATCTCGATGCATGTAGTTTGACTAAATTATTATGGTGAATGTTCATCGCAAGAGAGATGAATGTAGTTTGTCTATCGCAAGAGCGACGACTTACCTAACCTTAAAAATAACCATTAAAAATGACCTAAAATAAATAGGTAAAAAAATAAATATTTTTAGGTCACGTTCGTCGCAATTGCGATGATAGTGACCTAAAATAGGACTATAAATATTTGACGATTTAAAGATGTTGCGAAAATCTTTCTATAACAACGACGGTTTCGAAAGGGTATTTTTGTGTGGAAGAATGTCGCAGAATGTTGTTAGAGGTGGGGAAAAAAGTAAAGCAGGTGAAAAGGGTGATGGTAGATGTTATTGCCCTTGTAAAAAATGTTGCCTTAGACATTCTGTAAGAATTTTAACAGTGACAACTATAAAACATTGTAGGAAATATGGGCACATTGATGGTGGATCGAATGAATATCGTCCCATGGTAATTAACTATATATTCATTATCGTTTTTTATTTTGTCAATTTTATATAAAATTATATATGTGTGTGTGTGTGTGTGTATTGTTTGAATGTTTGTTATAGTATACACTAATTTTTCATGATTGTTTGTAATTATAAAGTTAGAGTTTCCCTCTAACTATCTGCAGAATATTGCACCAAGTATTAGTAGAAATGATGGTGTACAAGCTGAGGAACATCATCATGACCAAGCAAATGAGGATCTCATGGAAGAAGATGATGGGACAAATCAAGTTAATGATCCCATGGAAGAAGATGATGGGACAAAWCAAATGATCCAAGATTTGTTTTCGCAGCCGGATGAGGATGGGGAAAATGATGGTATTTATGATGAACCTCTATTAGAAAAGGCAAATAAACGACTTTATGAAGGATCAAGAGCAAATCTTCTCTCCGCTACATTACTGCTAGTGAACTTAAAGGTTATGAATAATTTGTCAAACACTTGTATGAAATAGATACTAAGGTATGTAATATGTTTAATCTCATATTATACATAAATGTTGTTTTTTTTTCTATTTGTTTTTAGTGTTAATTAATTTGTAAAATAAGAATGCAATTTTTACGATTAATATTCTTACATTAACTAGTTGTCTGTTATGTTGTAGATTGTTAGGTGAATTTTTGTTACCATCATCAAATATTTTACCTCGCACATATCGAGGTTTGCATGCCATTATGAAAGAAGTTGGAATGGATTATAAAACTATAGAAGCATGTCCTAATGACCATATTATATATTATGGATGACATGCTTCGAAAACTGAATCTCTGCAATGTCTTATAAGTAGATATCGAATCGACCAAGTAACAAAAAGTGTGCCTCGAAAGGTTCTTCGTCATATTCCCATAATTCCATGTTTGCAGCGATTGATCAGGTGTGAAAGCATAGCACAATTTATGGATTACCATGCACGTAACAGAAGTGGAGATGGTGTTCTTTGAATGCTTGCCGATGGTTCTGCATTTAGGGAAATTGAGAAAAAATGGGCAGATTTCAAAGATGAACCTCTTAATGTTAGGCTTTCATTGACAGTTGACGGTGTTAATCCATTAAGAGAGCTTAGGTGTATTTACTCAGTGTGGCCTATTTTTGTTATCAACAATAACATTCCTCCTTGGATGTCAATAAAGAGGGAGCCTATAATGTTGACAATGATTGTTCCAGGTATTTGTTTATGTTAATTTTTTGAATTTAACATTTTCATTTGTTTCAATTTTTGCATAATATCTTTTGTTTATTTATTTAATTATATATATTACATGATATCATTCCTTTAGTAATTATGTGTAAT
>JZKD02S0101250.1:65085-77270 GCA_000966675.3 Picea glauca
ATTTGAACGACTGGAAAGTGACCGAAACATATGTCTGGGGCGGAAACAGTCATGAGAAGGAAAACTTAGGATAAGTGCTTTTCTTGCAGGTTTTTTCAGTTTTTCTCATACACACCACCAAGAGGACATCATTTAACCTGTACTTAGGCATTGGAGTCACGGGGTAACAACTTTATCAATCTGGTTTTATTTGGGCAAGGCAGGCTGAGCAGTGAATCTACATTCTAACCTACTTTCACAAGACAAATAACCTAGATTAAATTGTTGGGTTAAGGTATTATTTTCCTAAGGGCTATCCGACCAGGATTAAACAGTCTGGTCAGATGCATTCACTAGTTCCAATTTAGGGGCTATCTGACCAGGATTAGATGGTCTGATCATATGCATTCACTAGTTCTAACCTAGGAGCTATCTGACCAGGATTAGATGGTCTGATCAGATGCATTCACTAGTTCTAACAACATTGAAATTTAAAAGGACTTGGTCATGCTTGAAAGGTATGACCAAGTCACTGTTATTGCGTGGGGCCTTTATTTCAAATCTTTTTGCCCTCTTTTCTCTTTTCTTTTTCTTTTTACAAAAATGAAAAATGGATTTCCAATAAGAACACTAGATACAGATAATATCAAAAATATCCAAGTCATAAGTTGATTCCCATATTTTATGGGGTGATAACAACGGCTCCACCTGGGGATGGCACTTGCCCTGTTAAGTGCCAAGAATCCAGCTTCCTGTCATTTAGATCCTATCTATCTAGCAGCCTTAGTTGGTATTATTCTCAGGAAAATTTTTGAAAGACAGTGACCAGCAGCTTAGGGCCTTCTCTTCGGGCTTCGACCAACTAACCAATGTTCCTCACTCCAGAAAATGCAAGTAAAGACAGAAAATTAAATCCGGTATGTACAATGGAAAGTGATTTCTTCAATTCCCTTATTGAGAAGGGGCATAATGTTTCAGCATTCTGCCATTCACAGGTGCTCCTGGTAGATCTAACCCATCGACATTATTCAACAAAATGTGTTCTTTCCTCTGAAAGCTTGGATCCTGTAGGGCCCTGCCCACAGATGGTCAAATTTCCCATGCTTTCCCTTGTCCTCGTTCTTGGCATCCCATCTCAATACCAAATCTCCCAGCTTGAAATCATCCTCCTTGGTTCTTTTATCAAAGATCTTCTTAATGTTATCTTGGATGACTTGAGTTTTGTTGAAAACATCCTCTCTAGTCTGCTGCAAATGAATCATTTGATTGATTCGTCTCTGGGAGTCATTTGGCTTAGCTTGTATTTCTTGAAGTAACTTCATGACAGGAAATCCCAAAGAAGTTGGGAAAACAGCCTCAGTACCATAGACCAACTGGTATGGTGACATACCAATTGACCTCTTGGTGGTCAGTCTATCTGCCCATAAAGCAAATACCATCTTATCATGCCATGATTTTTTATTCTCCTGCAGTGTTTTCTTGATGATGTTCACCAAAGATTTGTTTGATGATTATGCCAACCCATTCCCCTGAGGGTAGTAGGCTGTGGAATGCCCCAAGGCAATGTGGTAACGACTGTAGAAATCAACAAGTTTCTTCGACCGAAAGGTAGCTGCATTGTCAGTAATGATCTTTCTAGGACAACCAAAACGGGATAAAATATTATTTTCAAGAAACTTGATAATTACAGAGTCAGTGGCTTGCCTGCTAGGTACTACCTCAATCCATTTGGTAAAGTAATTGGTAGCGGTAAGGATCCACCTATGTTGGCCTGAAGATGGAGGGTGTATCTCTCCAATGAAATCAAGCCCCCATTGCTGGAAAGGAGCCTCCACTGAAATTGGTTTAAGAGGTAAAGGAAGGAGTTTTCTTTTACCCTCAAACAGTTGGCACTGATGACAGGCTGTTACTTTCTGATGTACATCCGCAAACAGGGTGGGCCAGTAAAATCCAGCTCTGAGTATCTTGTTGGCCATAGCCTTCCAGTTTAAATGGCCACCACATTCACCTACATGAAACTCCTGCAAAACTTTGTCAGCTTCATCTTTCAGTAAACAATTTAGAAGAACACCTGCAGGATCTTTCCAATACAAATTTCCCTCTAGAATACAGAATTTCAAAGCTTTCAACTTTAAAAATCTAGCTTTAGTTTTAGTTAAACTAGGGGAGCTTGTAAATTTTGTAAAACAAAAATAAGTTCTGCATACCATGGGGATTTTAGAAAAACCTCTTTAACGTTTGGAGTCGCCATCTCACCCTGTTCATCTGCCACATCTAGAAAATTAATGTCAAGAGCCTGAAAATTAGATTCAGCCATCAATTTGGCGAGGCCTTGGCCTTTGATCAATTTTGTGGGCTTAATTTCAATGTCGTGAATAACTGCAATCCACTTTCCCCTTCTCCCATTAGGGTTGTCTTGTGTCAATATATCTTTTACTACCGTGTTTGGAACATAGGCTATGACATGTGAATGGAGAATGTAGACCTTGAAGTCCTTTATAGCCTTTACCAAAGCAAAATCTTGTTTCTCCATAATACTATAGTTCAGTGAAGCATCTCTTAGAGCTTTGCTGAAGAAAGCTATGGGTTGTTCGTACCCTTCACTGTTCTTCTGCAGTAATACATCTGCTATAGTATGTTCCGAGGCGAAAGAGAAAAGATAGAAATCTTTTATGAAATCGGGGCTAATCAGAACTGGAGCCTCTGTGAGAGCTCATTTGACCTGTTTGAAGGATTTTCTGGACTCTGAGTCCCATTTTATTTTAGCATCTATTTTGAGCATGTTGGTGATATTTCGGAGGAGCTCAGCTAGATTAGGAATGAATCTTCGAAGAAAGTTAATTTTCCCTATAAAGGATTGTAGTTCTTTTAGATTCCTTGGGTGTTCTAACTTTAGTATGGCTTCTATTCTGCTGGGATCAATTCTGATTCCCTCCTTAGAGATGATGTGTCCCAGCAGTTTGCCTTCTTCTAACCCAAAAAGACATTTCTTGGGATTTACAGAAATCCCGAACCTTCTACATTTTTCGAAAACTCGCCTAAGGTGCTGCAGGTGTTCATCGTCAGATTGGGAGAAGACAGTCACGTTATCCAGATAAACGACGATAAACTTGCCTGAGTCTTCTATGAAGGCGATGTCCATCGCCCTCTGGAAGGTAGCTCCTGTGTTCATCAGACCAAAGGGCATCTTCACATACATGAAAGTGCCCCAGGGAGTGGTGAAAGCGGTTTTTACCTGATCATCTGGGTGAACTAAAACCTGGTTGTAGCCTGAGAAACCATCTAACAGAGAAATTCGACTAGACCCGACCACTCTTTGCAGGAGGTGATCCATTTTAGGCAAAGGGTAGTTATCCTTCAAGGACGCTTTGTTCAGATTCCAAAAATCTATACAGAGTCGGATCTCCCCAGTTTTCTTGCGAGTAGGAACTAGATTAGAAACCCACTTTGAGAAACGGAGTGGGACTATGATCTTGGCATCATACATTTTCTTAATCTCTTTTTCTATCAAGGGGAGCAACTTGGGATTTATCCTCCTAAGCTTCTACCTAAATGGTTTTTGGTCTTCCTTTATGGGAATCCTGTGTTGTATAATGCTGGTGTCATAGGCTTTCAAATCTTCGTAGCTCCACGCAAAAACGTCAGAAAATTCTTTGAATAACTTAATGTACTTAAGCTTTTGTTCTGGGGGTAAAGATTTGGACAGCTTAACCATCTTAGGTTTCTCTTCCGTTCCTATATTGCAGTCTTCTACCTCTTTCCCATGGGCTTCTATTTTGGGCTTCTTAGCTACGTCATCATTGTCAAACAGATCTTCTAAAGGGACGAGACCTCTGGGTAAGAAATTGCTTTTCAATTGTAAAACTTCAGCCTCGAGTTCATCATCTCCAGACTCACCTAGATCTACTGTATCCTCTGTATCTAGAGTATTTACAATATTAACACCATCTATTTCAGACTGGGAATTATTTACATTTTCATTTTCATTTTCTACATCTATGTTTGTACATTCAAAATCGTTCTTGCATTGTAGAAAATCCTCTATCTGATCATCATTTCCAAACACTTGCCAGTACCTGATATTATCGGGCACTGTCGGTCTACATTTCAATTCCACAGTGTATGGGCGAGTTCGTCGGAAAGGGATTTTGCAGGAAGCAACAAACATAGCTAATCCGTCATCCAGAATATTCTGTCCTCTAGGCATGACCTACAAGTCTACCTCGTTAAAACACTTCAAAGCATCGAGAACAACATTCCTGTATGCTCTAAGGCGTGGATGTTTAGCAGCATATTCACCTTTAATTTGTTTAATAACTAATTCAGAATCACCCCTTACCATTATTTGCTTAGCACCCACCCTTTTCAACAGCTTCAGTCCTAGCATTAAAGCTTCATACTTAGCAACATTGTTAGTGCAATGGAAATTTAACTTATAGGAATGATTTTCTGAATACCTTTTTTGATGATTATGCAACCAGACACCAGCTCCTGCCCCTTCTTTACTCACAGCTCCGTCAAAATCCATACTCCAGAAATCGGTAGGGAACTCTTCAGTGATCATATTTTCCATCTTTGCTGCTTCACCGCTTTTAGGACATTCACCTTGACTAGCTACCTCTTCCACCAAATGTTTGTCTGGCTCTTCGGTATCACCATCATTGTACAGGATGAACGAATCTAGGTCTGAATGAGCAGAGTAAAGAGGGTAATTATGGGGTTTCTCTTGGCTGCTGACCATATACTTCATCAGCGTTTCTCTGTATAACCTCCTCTATTGTCCAAACACTGGGATAGTGGCGTAAGACATATCCAGCTGCAAGGTTCCTTTCAACTTAGCTCCCCAAGAGCGGGATAACAACATACCATATTTAGGAGGGATGTCGGCAACCACTACGTCCATCACCATGCTTTTCGAAGGGATTTGAACCAAGGTTATGCAGAGATCTTTAATCAAACCAATACATTTGACTTTGTTGGAGTCAAACGAGTGCAGATCTTTGTAAGGTCGAGTGACCTCCAATCCTAGTTTTTTCATTACCGCCTTAGGCATTAAATTGTGTGAGGCCCCTGAATACAACATGGCATTATGCAATATAAAATCATGTATGTTCAAACTAATGTAAAAGGGGGCCACATCACCGGTATCGTCTCGACCATCCACCTCAGGTCCGAAAAGGAGTTCGGGACGATCGTCGGCTAGGTTCACAGTGTCAGAATGAGTCACTGACCCAACAGTCAGGGCTTTGGTGCCTATGTCAGGTTCAATGGCTAATGCTTTTAGTACTTGTGATCGATAACCGCCTCTGCTTATCAACTCTGCCAATGGGATGGGAATTTTAATCTTGTCCAATTCTGCCTCTAGGCTAAAAGGTGCTAGTGTTCGGGTCTGACTCGTTGATTCTGGCTGGACCACCATATTCCTCTGGTCAGAAGTACTAGGCAGATTAGCAGGTGAAACTTCAGGCTATGCCGGTCTTTTTAGTATAGTGATGTTTTTCTTGACCGGAGCATCAGTTCTACTTTTCTCAGGAGATTTTTCTGCAGTGCTCTTCTCAAGACTCTTCTCAGTCTCAGATATTTTCTGTGTTCCAGATGTCCTTTTCGAGGAATTTCCTTCTGCCTTCTTATTTCGCAGATCGTATTAGCAGTGCACCTCCAAGATATCGTTTTCATAGGCCTGTTGTCCTACATCCTCAGCCTCCTCACTTACCTTTGTTTGATTTAGCAGAAAGAGTTCCTGCTCTTCTCGAGTGAGGAAAATGGCCTCATTATCATGAATACCCATGAGGTTGATATGAGTGTCCTCCAATTCTTCATTTACTTCCCCCCCATCATCAACATAGTTCTCCTGCAAGGGAGGTCTGATCGGCTGATCAGGGCCTCTCTGATCTCTTTGGTCCCTTTGATCCCTAGGATCCCTGGGATCTCTTTGCCTGATCTAAGGAGGATTTCTTCTAAAATTGGGGTTCTGGATTTGGAGAGCAGGTGCGTTATCCCTAGGAGGGTTTCTGTCAGATAAATTTATTCTTTCCATAATTAATTCTAATGAACGGGCCAAAGAATCCAACTTGGAATCTGTGGTCGACGTGGAAGGCTCTTCTTTGATAGTGACCCTTCTTTCTGACCTTTGTCGGGACCGTTTCGCCAACAGGTTTGCCTCCACACTAATAGCACATTTCTGCATGTCTTCAAGGGTGGCAGAATTTCTTTTTCTCAATTGGTAAGACATGTCATCATCGAACCCATCAGGAAATTTAATCAATGCCAAACCCGGGGGAGGCTTGATTTCGTTCGGGATTGCATTATACAAATTGTTAAAACGGGTGCAATAGTCTTGGACCGTCTCACCTTGATATCTCTTTATGCTCTCGTACCCAGATAGTATTTGGAGAGGGTTTTTCTTTAACTCCCATCTGTCGAGGAAACTTCTTTGGAAGGCGACAAGGTCAGGGATTGATGCTGCGGGTAAGGATTTAAACCACTTCTTGGTGTCCCCTGTCAGACTCTGGGTGAAAAGTCTCATCTGAACGTCGACTTCGTCAACTTCTTGTAAATCTAAGTAGTCGTTCATTTTATTTACATGTTGTTGTGCGCTTAATGTTCCTTTTGCATCAAATTGTGGCAGCCTCGTCTAGTAGTCTTGGGGCATGGCATGCAGAGGTGCAGCCAACACCAGAGGTGCATATCTAGCTGCCATGATGGGCGGAGGAGGCGGAACGATGACCGGGGTGGTAAGAGAGGTAGAAACTGAAGACGAGGGTGACGAAGGACTGGGTGGGGCTGAGGTATTGATTCGTAGCTTAGTCATAGGAGACAAGACTTCGGGGGTTCAAGGTTGCACCACAGTCGGGTCAAAGATGAGATTAGACACAAAGGTTTCGGACAGAGCTCTGACCAAGTTTCCTAGTAGAAAAGGCTCAAGATCAAGGCTTTGTAAGCTATCTGGTTCTCCGGAAAAGGAAAGAGACTTGTTCTTTGGAGTACTGCTCGCTGAACTGGAAATGAAGGTCTTTCGCCTCAATAATTGCTCGCGGTTATCTAACGCTGTAGAGGGTTCTGGGTCTGGATGAGAACGAGTGTGGAATTTCTTGGGAGCCAAAACTCTTTTTGGGTTTTATATATATGTTTTTTACTTTAGGATAAATGCAAACTAAGGAAGATTTCTATGCTGACGTCATCTAACTTCCAATTGTTCCTGAGAAACTATGTCACGTTTGATGGCTGCCCATGAACGTTCGAGCTCTTCCCAATTACTGGCTGTTTGGAGGCTTAAGTCAAAAAGGTTTGACGGAATATGAGTTTGATTGGATAGTCCTGGCTCGATATTAGGTTGTACTGCGGCAGGGACAGTCATAGAGGGACAAAGGTACCAGGAAAAAACTGGAAGCAAAATATACAGAGTTGATCAACCTCTAAATATTGCTTTCTTCTCTAAGTCAAAACTTTCTTAAGGGGAAAGAAGTAGTGAGCCGTCAATTTTAGTTCGTCCCCAGTGGATTCTCCATTTATGTTAGCACTCGGTAAATTTCCAAGAGGTTGAAAAAAGAAGAAATTTACTGAGGTAACCTTAACCAACCACTTTTAAAGCTGGGATCTAGCCCTTCCAGCTTTAGAGAGGGATCTCTCTATATGATTTAGCTTTGTTTTGTTTTCAGATATTAGGCTAGTTAAAGAAATCGTTTGTTTTGTAGTGAAGGGTTTTTAAAGTTGGTTGAGAAAAATTACACATCCATTGGGCTATGGGGTCAGTGTTTAATCAATTCTGAGGAATACCAGAAACGCCAAAGAAGTTTTCACAAGGCGAGGTAATACATTCACTGGATCTTATGCTTTTAAAATGATGGTTGGAAGAACAGATGAGGAAAATATTTTCAACTAACAAGCACTTAAGAATCTCTTAATTGAAAATATCTAGAAGATAAACATTTAAATCTCTAGAATCGGAAACAGGGTATCAGAGATAAGTCCTGCAACATAACGCTATTCGTAAAGATTAGATTCAGACAACACAATGAAATACGGAGAAAGAAAACATTAACTCAGAGAACCACATCACCAGTGAACATACACAAGAATCATGTAAAACGCCTCTTCTTTATTAATGGTGGACCTCTTCAAAATTGATACAGCTTGATAGCAATCGGGTGTGCAAATCAACAACCCTTAATATAATCCAAAATGAAGTATTTATAAAACAAAATACATACGCTCCTGTCATAACTGATCAGGACATGTTCATACTATTTTTAGGCTAACTATCTTAACTAATCAAAACTGTTTTGCTGACTCATCACAATTGTATACTGAATTTAAGGGGTAGGCCGTTGGCGAGGTGCCTTCGCAACCTCTGCTGACAGGACAACTGACTGGAAGAGACAGCTCATCTACTAATCTAGTAGATCACATCGCTCTTCCCATCTGATATGACCTGGCACTGTGATTTTAAGCAATCTCTGGTACACTTTGTCCATGTCTGTGTACTTAGCAAAGGTAGGCTTGACGACAAAAATGTGCTTAATTTCATGCTGGATACTGATATCCAACTGCAAGGCATCCATGAAGGCTCTTCCTGTGATGTTTTCCTGTATTCCTGCGAACTTAGAACTATCATTGGACACTTCTATCAACCTTTTCTTATAATCCGGGAGCGTCATCAATTTGTCATTTATGACCTTCATGCCAGGCAGGCCTTTCCTTTGCAGAGCATCTATCTTGTGAAAAAACTTCTGTACTCCTTGATCCATGACTTGGATCTTCTCCTCTAGCTAAAGCATGAGACCTCTTTTGGTCAGAACTCTTTTCACTTCCAATATGGTTTCTGTCCTATCTTCAATTTTCAACTCCTGGAGTTCCTCCCGGGTCTTAGAATTCAGGAATCTTATGATTTCATTAGCCTGGGCTGGCATGTCACCCAGTTCAGTTCTGATTTTCTCCACAGCCTGTTTTCTTCTCTCGAGCAGCTCGTTCTGTTCGAACATGATTTGAACCATTGGCCAGATTTCATTAATGGACTTAGAGATATCCGTCCACACAAGTTCTTTAACTTCAGCCAAGGTCTTTCCGGCCAATGTCTGTTTCTAGAGCTGCTGCAGCTCCTTCCTGATATGCTCGTTCACCTGCTTCTCCTTTGACAGACTCGTCTGAAAGGAAGTCTTCAGCTCTTGGAGATTCTCCAATTATTTCTTAAGCTTGTTGATATCTGACTCTTGCAGGTTCATTCTTTCCATAGACTTGGCCAGGTCTGTAGCTCCTTATGGAAGGGGAACTGCTGTTGCAGATGGAACAACTGTCACCGTTGGTGTTGCAATTGGAATAGCACTCAATGGAATGCCTTCCATTGGCTTTGCCTGCTCTTTCTCCTTGAGCAGTCTCTCCATCTCTGCTTCCATCTCCTTTAACTGCGCATTCTGTTCCAGGAGTAATTTCAACATTTCATCCTTTTCGCCTTCCCTTTCAGCTATTTCTTTCGTCTGTGGGTCCTCTGTTGGAGGGAGCTTCAGCTGTTTTCTCAAAGAGGCTATGTCAGCATTTTTCTTTTTGATCATCTCCTCAGCAGCCTTGACGTTCGCCGGGTCGTAACCGATCTTGAGGACCAGTTCCTCCAACATCTTTATCTTGTTATCCTTAGCGGAGGAAGACATCTTATCTAGCTTCAGTTGGGTCTGAGCATTGCTCAAAGCTATCCGAAAATTTGACGCAGAAGTTGCAACACGGGCTAAAGTGTGGGAAATCATTTCCCCAGTTTGCTTATGCAGATCCATTTGATCTGCCGGATGTACATCTTTTGCTTGAAACTCAAATGTGGACCTCTTGTAATCAGATATCACCTTTGGATCAGGCACTTGGGCTTGGAGGAACGCCATATGCATCCTACCCTTCTCTGTATCAAATGCTGAAAGAAGTCTATGCTGGGCCGTGGATGACTGCTTTTGGAACTGTGCATAAGTGCTGCTGGTGAGCGACTGGTCCTTCTTTTTTATCGTGTCATATTTTTCAAAAATGCCCAACTTGGGCCCAGTGTTGCTTGGAGGAGTATCCACGGGAGAATATTTGGGTTCTATTGCTTTTGTTCCCTCTTTATGCTGACTGGAGCCGAAAGGAAAACTGAATTGCTTGGTCCCAGTGGTGGCCACTGTGGTAGTCACTGTGGTAGCTTCTACTATTGTGCCGGTAGTTGAGACTGTCTTTGGCTTTTTAGAGTGAATTTGAAATTCCTCCGGCGACACCTGTGTTACAGGAGGAGATGACTTCTGTCGGGGCCTCTTCTCCTTGAGGACCTGTGGCATGGTAGCGGGTAGCGCACTTGTTGAGGGCCCCTGCTGTTCCAAGTCTAGCAAAGTGTCAGGCAGCCAAACTGCCTGATTTGCAAATTTCTCGATCTCTGGCTTGGACTCGTGCACATAAGGGGCGTTTTTTTTTTTTTACTCTCATGTCTGAAATGATCCCGTGGGGATCATAGTGCCAGATGAAACTCGTGGAGAATTTCATCTCCCTCAAAATTCGATCTGCTACCTCCCCTGCGCCTCGGTTATTGCAGATAAAAGGACCAATTTTTCCTTTGATTCTCAACTGCTGCTTTTTCTTGAGTGAAACAAAATGAATATCATCAAAATTCATAATCCGCCTTATATATTCTAATGCGAAAAGTCTTACCGGTACATATCGTGGCAGTTTATAGGGCGCCAATTCGCACCCAAAGACTCTGATTTCTGTGTGATTCTAGCATAAATACCAGTCTCATGTCTGCACATTATCAGAGAGATGCAGGATCCTCTGGACTTCATCATTAATCCGTGGCTCAGGCATGCCATGCAACATACTCACCGCTGGGTGGTAAAACTGGTCAATGAATGTCATGAAGTCGTATTTGATAGAATTTTGCTTCAGGAGAGATGTCCACGCTGTGACTGGATAAGGTTTCCCGTCGGCATCCATCTTCTGCATGGAGAAGTTGAACCTGTCGGCTTGGAAAAAGAGGAACATGTAAGCCAGAATAGATGAATACCTGAACATGCCTTTGGTGGTGAAATTGACGAACTGCTCATGGACGTTATTGGCCAGGAAGGTGTTGTAGTCGAACTGCGTGGTTGGTTGTTCGTCGTTGGAGAAGATGGACAGAAAACCCAGGATGGGCTCATCCACCCACTGGTCAGAGTAGTATCCAAGCAGAGCACACAGAGCTGAAATAATCTGATTCCCTTTGACGGAAAACATGGAAGAAGGATACAGGGGGTTGGTGGTCGGGAGAGAAGCTGAAGTGGGAAGAAATAGCTCGAAAATCTGAGCTCTTTGCGGGAAAGTCATCTTCTGGTAAAGCTCTGTGAGTATTTCTAAGTTAAAAGGAGATGCTGACTCTGCTCGGGTGATTTGTAACATCTGGTCGATATCCTCAGGGGTGATGAAGAAAATAACGTCTCCGGATGAAAAAATGATGGCTTTCTGGTCGGGTAAGTAGTGGACCTGGCAGCGGAGGGCAAACTTGGGGAAATTATGGATTTGGGGGAACAGATATTAGGAAAAATTGGACTCCCAGAGCCCAATCTCATCGCTCTGGTCTAGGAAGACTTCCCAGAGCCATGACTGCAGGTTAGAGAAGTCGAAACTACAAATGGTATCGGCTATCAACCGGTCCTTATCGACCAGGGGAATCTTATCCAGGTCCACCGGAGGAGGAATGAACGGATTCTCTTCCTCTTCAGCTGGCTTTGTCTTGGACACCATTTCGGCAACTGTACCTGCAACAAACAACGTTAGTGGGGTCTACTGGTGGTGGAGGAAAGCGACGGGGAAGCAAATTGAAGACGATAGATATGTTCTCTGGTGCGATGGACGGTTCTGGCGTGAGGTATGAATGACGAGTGAAAATGGGCACAATGGTGTTTTTATTCAAAACTGGGTTGGTCGGACGCATGAAAACGGTCAGCATGACAACGGGCATATTATCCCGTTATTAATGGGCAACGGGCCACTTGGGGTGACATGGCAGGTGACGGTAACCAAAGTATATGGATGACTGATGTGGAGGTAGGTGATTGGGGGTGAGAGTCGCTGAAAGGGGTTGTTCATGAGTGAAAGGAGTTATGGGACTGACTACCGGGACTGCCAGCAGTAATGGGATGGGACTTAGACCCGGGAGCAAGTAGGACAAGTGGGCTTAGTGGAGGGTGATGTCCAGGGGCGATGGAATGTCAGGCAGCATGTGG
>JZKD02S0101250.1:77320-95262 GCA_000966675.3 Picea glauca
AAAATCCGAACACTAAAGGGGGTCCGGAATGCTTGGTGAGCCGTTGATCCGGGCGTTGAGATCTGAACGACTAGAAAGTGACCGAAACATATTTCTGGGGCGGAAAAATTCATGAGAAGGAAAACTTAGGATAAGTGCTTTTCTTGCGGGTTTTTTCAGTTTTTCTCATACACACCACCAAGAGGACATCATTTCAACTGTACTTAGGCATTTGAGTCACAGGGTAACAACTTTATCAATCTGGTTTTATTTGGGCAAGGTAGGCTGAGCAGTGAATCTACATTCTAACCTACTTTCACAAGACAAATAACCCAGATTAAATTGTTGGGTTAAGGTATTATTTTCCTAAGGGCTATCCAACCAGGATTAAATAGTCTGGTCAGATGCATTCACTAGTTCCAATCTAGGGGCTATCTGACCAGGATTAGATGGTCTGATCAGATGCATTCACTAGTTCTAACCTAAGGGCCATCTGACCAGGATTAGACGGTCTGATCAGATGCATTCACTAGTTCTAACAACATTGAAATTTAAAAGGACTTGGTCATGCTTGAAAGGTATGACTAAGTCACTGTTATTGCGTGGGGCCTTTATTTCAAATCTTTTTGCCCTCTTTTCTCTTTTCTTTTTCTTTTTACAAAAATGAAAAATGGATTTCTAATAAGAACACTAGATACAAATAATATCAAAAATATCCAAGTCATAAGTTGATTCCCATATTTTATGGGGTGATAACAGGTTCTACATTAATGTATATACAATGTATCTGCATCATAGTTGTGATGAAAAATACATCTATTTCGTTGATTTCTTAATCAACACCATCAAGATACTAGAGGCGGACAACAATGACATGTGAATGGGGCCAACGTTGAAATGTTTTCAAACTATATCTGTATGCATTGAAATTTGACCTAGATAGACTATTCACATGCCTTAACGATATGGGAGGGTTTCTGGACTCAAATTTGACTCACACACCCACTTTCTTCAATCATCAATTCATCATGGAAACCATAAACCCTATTTTTCATATGTTCTAGTAGATATGTTAATGATTCCAAGTTTCATATTTGTATTTGACTGAAGTTCCAGCTAGCTTGCAAAGTATCAAATTGAGATTTCAAGTTGATAAACCAAATATGAAATGAATCCAAGAATCATTTGATATCATCATAAGAGAGACAAATGTAAATAATCTTGCGACGAATTTGCTATACTATCGACGAAAAAAGTTTGTCGATAATATAGCTAATTCGTTGCAAGAATATTGTGTCTAATTTTAATGGTGTTACATGGTTTTCAAGGAGTGTAGGGCTTATATTATGGTGAAATGTAGTGTAGTCTATAAGAACATTCTCTATGCCAAACCTCAAAATGGATAGTACCATATCTTTTTCATAAGACAAATATTCTTGGTATTAGTTATTAGTTGATAAGGGTTATAATTGTTAAGGGATATAGGGGTTGTGGATTAATTTTTATAGAGGTTTAGGGTGAAATATGTGAGTCACACTAATTATAATGGTTAGGGATTGTACAAGGGATTTGGGGTTACAAGAGTTTGAGGTTAGATATTATGAGTGTTAAGACTTATATAATTTAAGAATAAGACATTATTGGGGATAGAGGTTAAAGGGCCTTGGGTATGTAGAAGTTTGAGGATTTATCATAGGTTTATATATTATAAGGGTTAAAGGGTTATGGGTTATAAGGATTAGAGATTAGGGGTGTTGAAGGAAAATCTCCCTATGGACAGGTAGATATCCTCTCGAGAGATAGACTCTTAACTCTTAAGATAAAAGATGCTTATCATAGTCACTGACTTCCTTTTAGATCTAGATAAACTAATGTATGAAGAGGAAGGAGAAAAGAAGTACCTTTTTACCAGAGTTTGTCCCTGCACGGTCCGAGTTGAGCTCCAATCATAAATTCCTTGATAAACCCTGTAGACCAACAAAAGTACGACCAACTTCCTACTCTACTGAGATTAGCTTGAAATAGATCTATCTATTAGAGACAAATTCATATGAGATCAAGCATAGATTTGAAAGAAACAGGCCAAGCATCTTATATTAAAGAGAACAACAACGAAAGATACTTACAACCATATATGTGAGTGTAGCAGCTCCGTCAATCCCTCCTTGTCCAAACCCTTGCTCAAACAGTCCACACGCTGAATACTGATGTTCTGAAAGACACCTTCTTCATGAGATAATAGGTCAGATGCTTCACAATTCTTTCCATCCCTTTTCACCATGAGAAACCCTATTTAAATAGGCTTGGAGAGGCCCAACCACTTCATATATATTTGGGGTAAGTTGAGGATTTTCTTCCTTCAGTTAGGGATCTTCTCTAAGATCATGGCTTGACCAAGGATTTGAATCCAACTGCCTTCAGATATTGAGAGGATCTTCCCTTCGTTCTTCTCGACAAACTAATTTTTTGCCCAGAATAGGTAATGCTCTCTCAAAAGGGGTATTAGAGCGTTATAGCGCTCCCTGGCAATGTATAGGGGGTGCCAACACTCCTGATAGTAGCACCGTTCCACAAAAAGGGCAGACATAGCGTTATAATGCTACCTGACAGTGTGTAGAGGTGCGCCAGTGCTCCTGACAATGGTATAGGGGAGCGTTCTCCTTTGAAAATCAATTTTAGTGGTTCTTTCAAATGACAAGAGGTTCACAAACTCTGTTAATCCATTCCTCTTCTTCCAAAACAAATGTTTGAGGTGTTTTAAGTTTCTTTCCAATGTTGTTATAGGCGTGACATAGGCATTATGGAAGTATGCTTTTCCTGACACTTGTGACACTTGTGACCAAAATGCGACACTTGTAATGATGACACTTGTGACACTATCGAAGTGAGTAATTTTGATGTGTAACAGATTTCCCCCCAAAGTATGAAGTTAGAAGACGAGAACTAATAACTGAAATGCTTTGTAGACTTTCAAGCAAGGGAATAGACATAGAGAACCTGACAGAAGATGCACACAAACATCCAACAAATATTATGACATGTTTCAAACCCAAGGCCGACATACCTATGCTTGGGTGATAAATACTTGTAAGATATAGCCGCCATAAAATACACTGCGGATCAATAATTGTATTGATAAAAGGTATAGCCACCAAGGATACAGTGTGGATCTATACTCTCATGACCCGAACTGATCATAGCCATGAAGAATACAGAGTGGATCTACGAGATGACAAGACATAGCCACGAACAATACAAAGTGGATCTATGTGATAGTATATGTGTCATTTGTTCAAGAGAAATTCTGTCACAACCTGGGTAAAGTACATATCAGGATGATCACTCAACCCAGGGTCTTCTTACCGATCCTGATGTAGTACGAATCTAACCATGTGAATAGATGTCCTAATGTCGAACATGGAAGAAACCACTTGATTACCGGTTAATTATGTAAACCGTTAACAAGCGCAAGGGAGGCCGCCATTGATGTCAGTGATTCCCAAGGTACTCTAGTACATTCCGACGAATGCGAATGGATGAGCTGATGTCGAACATCCGTGGAATCATCTGATTAGAGGTCAATGATGTAACCCACTGTCAGATGTGAGGAGGCCTACCATTGAGGCATGCAGGTCCCAAAGTACTAATTGATTTCTAAGTCTAGTTCCTAGATAATGTGTTGAAGTCGACAGGAATAGACTCGTTGAAGGAGGGCCTTGATGTATCCCCCATCAATGACAGGAAAATGACATAGAGATGTAATTGGTGGATCAAAAGAACATGGACTGACACAGGTATTGAAATAAGATATTTGTGATGGATGACTCTTGAGGCAGATACTTCCCTTGAACATTGAGGCATGACAGTAGAAACATGACATGGACCAAAACTTGATGATGTAGTGGATGTTGTGACTTACATCAGGTGACCCAAAGAAATATAGGAAACTCAAAGGATTGGCTCAATGCAGAGGTTCAAAGGATTAAAATGCATGCAAAGACAAGGTGTCATGTTTAAGGGCGACCATAAGAGTTACTTGGTGATGTTCTCAAAAACTGCTTGGCTTGCTTCTTTCAATTTTTTCCCAAATCTATATAGGTGAGTACCTCTTTTTGATTTAACGAGCTCGAGGAGGGTAACACATGCTCAATATAACTTACTTTTGGTAAGTCCCTCTTCCTTTGTTTAACAAATTGGAAGAAGTAAGGGTTCAGTCCTGTATGGGCCTGTCGATGTTTGTTTAACGAGTCCAAAGACAGATAAATCGAAGGTTTTTCATGATTATAGAGTCTATAAAAACACTTAAAAGAGAACTCTCTCAGTTCCTTTTTCATAAAGTTAGTCTCATGAGGCTGAAAAAGAGATAAACTACCACTCGAAAGATGCCCTTTTGAACCTTTTAACGAATGTGAAAGGAAGCAAGCTCACTCGATGATCTTTTCATGTTTAGAGAGTCTAAAAAGAGTTTAAAGATGACTCTAGGGGGTTCCTTTTTCGTGTATCCATACGGGTCCGAAAAAGGGATAAAATTTTACCCGGCGCGTTCTTATATTCTCAAGATTGAGAACGAACTAAGACTATGTTCATGGATATGACAAGGTAAAAAAAATGATCAAAACTACTCTGAAATCTGTAATGTCAAAACTGCAATCCAGAGGTTAGTGAGGCCATCATATTTTTAAAGAAACCCAAAAGTAACTATACCTTATAAAAAATGGAAATTTGTAAATAGTAATACAAGGAAAAATCTTCAATTACCATTTCATTTGCATAAGGATTTGTAGCAGTGGAGATTCTCATTTTAGAGGTGGATCTTGTTTTTCTTGGCATTGTAGCTACGGTTGATCATTTCTCTCGTCGTTTGGACCAGGTAAATATTAATTTCCTCCTCTTTCAATTAAACGGTTCAAAATTTGTTTTCACAACAATACTTGAATAAAAAACCAAAGCCCTAGGTCGTCCAAAAGAAGATCAAATCGACCCCTGTTCAAAATGATGGAAAAAGACCACCTGTTTACAAAAACGCCTTTAGGAGGTTGTAGCATGGATGCCAACACATTGATGCTTGAGTGGATTGGTCATTTTTTCTAAGGAACACAATAAGAAACCCAAAAAATGCCCACACAACCATCGAATTGTGGATGAAAGTTATTTTAATTTAAAACATTTTTATTGTAGGCTATGGGGCTGCGTAGTAATATTGAGTAATAAAAAGGGGCGTGGTTCTTTTTGAATGACATAGACAATGAATTTCAAGGTTTTTTTTTTTTTTTAATTACTTAAAAAAATGTCGAAAGTGTGAATAATGAAGTTTTTTGTTCTTTTTTTTTGTTTGCAGGTGATTTCGACAACAACCATGATTGAATAGAAATAACAAGAGCATGAGCTCGATGATTTGGCTGCTTTGCAGAGTCCTCACATGTGGGCCGCATTGAGAGATTGTGGTCTTCTCAAATTCTTCAAATTGCAAAAGATGAAGAAAGCGATCCTTCTTCTTGAGCATATGATCAGTTTGTGGGATGTCGCAGAGCAATGGTTTCGAATCGGAAAACAACTTCTAACCATCGAGTTGGAAGATGTATACTTCTTGACTGGCCTCTCAAAAAGAGGGCCCCCCATAGCTTTTTTCGGACAGAGGGTGCTTCTTGAACCTGTGGATGTGTACCTATCACGTCATTGTGTCCCAGGAGCGAGACTGGTGGGAGGTAGAATCCCCATCAAGGATATCAGAGAATTACCCCTTCGGTCTATTGTGTTAACCATCACAAGTGTGACAGGAGGCACCAACAGGCATCTGGCATCAATATCATAGGTAGCCTATGGTGTATAGTGTTTAGAGCCAACACTGTTTAACTGGAGCGTAGGGTTTCTTCTAAACGTGAAGGAACAGATTTCGAGATGTAGAATGGGGCAGAAGAAGTTTGGATATGGTTCTTTCTTGGTCTCATTCTTCTTAGAGCGCATCCCTCAAATGCAACCTTGGATTGCATTGGTGGTACGACCAGTGGGAGAACCGCGAATGAAGCGATGGACTAGTCTGTCTCCGAGACTAGTGGCAAAGTCAGAATTTCACTTCACTGATGATTTTTTTGCTTGGCTGAGACGCCAATACCTTTGGATAGAAGACTTTCCATATGCCAAGGTGGACTTTCACAAGAGTATGGATCTAATTCTACCAGCAGGAGAAGCTTGGGATGTGTCAGGTAAGAGACCAAACAATACCTTGTCAAGTGTTTTTATGTTTTTTAACATATGTATATTTTTTTTGGGTACGTAGAAGAGTTTCTAACGGATGTATCGTTTTCAACATGAAAACAAGGGAGCAGTGCGTCCAGCTGAGATACCAGTATCAAGATGTCGCAGGGATGCTCAGGTTGTAGTATATCTGGGGGCACCAGTGATAGGTCTCTGGGAGGTTGAAAGAAACCTTCAAGGCCTTACAATGGGTATCCCTCCTCTACGGAGGGGAGAAGTGCCCTTACATATACTGAGACACACCATGGGGGTGCCCGAGAATGTTAACTCTCTACTGAGACGAGTAGTTCATGCAGTAATGTGTTACTCTCAACATAATGCAGTGCAAAGAGATTAGAGTCTCTCTGGTGATTGTATGTTTTGTATGACTTGTCGGACGATGTTGTATGGGTTTGAAGACCCAAAATTTTTCTCTTCCAAATACTTTTTTTTATGTAATCAAAACATTTTCAGTCATGCTATATATATATATATATATATATATATATATATATATATATATATATATATATATATATATATATACATATATATATACATATATATATACATATATATATATACATATATATATACATATATATATACATATATATATACATATATATATACATATATATATATATATAATATATATATATACAGTTTCGAGTTTATAAAGTACCAGAAGATGTGTAAATGATGATGTCTTTAATGTGATGTGTTTTAATTTACATGTGGTGTACAATTTGTTTTCTTTCATGAAACCTTATTTATGGGCGAGATACCGGTCCATGATGTAATTGGCTAACGAATCTGAAACATTGTTGAGTTCTCTTGGAATATGTCTGTATTCGATGTAATCAAACATTCGTTCAAGAGGATGAACCCGTAGGTGGAGACGTAGCAGGATAGGATTATGAATAGCGTAGACACGATTAAGTTGGCAGACCACAAGTTGTGAGTCTAGGTTAACAATCACATGAGAGATACCTAGGGAAGAGGCTTGGGTCAAAAGTCTGATGACAACATGATATTCTGCCATGTTGTTAGTCATTGGTCCTAAGCAAATACCTCCTAAACTCACCAACTCGATAGATTGGTAAATGATCCATACTGCAGAAGCAATGTCCTGGGTGTGTCGACTAGCACCATCCGCAAACCCGACAAAGATAGGAAAGGAAGACGTCATCTGCGCATGAAAACACAAGACACAGTTATGAGTGGCAAAGGTAAAAAGTTGAGCACGCGAAAGAAACAGACACACCAAACCAAAAATACAATAATGTACAAAGTAGACATGCTAGGTGATCTAGGCATAGTACTTTTTAAGGTAAAGCCCGTTCCGGGGCTCTCCCAGGGAAATTCCATCATAATCAACTAACTCGTAGGAACCTCTATGAAAAACACGTTTTATAATGTAAGGGCCATGCCACAGAGGTTCTAACTTACCTGTCCCTAGTTTTTCATGAGCCTGGTCATAGACGAGGACTAAGTCTTCTTCTACAAAAGTCCAAGGATGGACAGATTTGTCGTATTGATTTTTTATTCGTTTCTGATGTGCCTCGTTAACAAGAGCAGCATCAGGACGTGTATCGTCCAGTTTGGTAAGATATAAGAAATGTTCTTCTTCGGCATAAGTATGGGGTAGGAGTTCTACTTTAAGTTTCAGAGATGGAATCTCACACTCGATTGGTAAAACAACTTCGATGCCATACACTAATTGGAAAGGAGTGAACCCATTTGTGTTTTTCATGGAAGTACGGTAAGCCCAGAGAGCGGAGAAAAGTTGTAGATGCCAGGATGTCTTATTTTCCCCTACCATATGTTGAATCATGGTTTTAAGGACCTTGTTGATGGCTTCAACTTGTCGGTTGGCCTGAGGGTAGTATGGGGATGAGTTATCATGGAGAAAACCTAACTTGGCATGCAATTCACTCATCATCTGGTTCTTAAAGTGTGAACCGTGATCAGTGACAATGGTGCGTGGTAAACCAAAACGAGTTATGATGTGGTTAAAAACAAAAAGAGCTGCAGTACGACCATCGTTCAGAAAGGTAGGCATAGCCTCAGCGCATTTTGTAAAGTAATCGATGGCGACGATTATATAACCATGTCCCTCGGCTAAGGTAGGTTTACACTGCATGAAATCGATACCCCACTTGGAAAAGGGGCTGACAGAGATGACGGGGTGCAGCTTAGCAGGGTGGGTGCATGCCTTGTTGTTAAAAACTTGGTAGGGTGGGCATTTTTTGACTGCCGCAATACAATCTTTGAAAATCGAGGGCCAAAAGTAGCCGGCGCGTAAAATTTTCTAGGCTGTAGCCATCCTAGAAAGGTGACCACCACAGGCTCCAAGGTGACAGTCATTTAGAATGCGTTCAGCCTCTTCATGAATCAAACATCATCGAAGGATAGTATCAATGCCACGGTGATACAAAGTGACGCCAACGATAAGGTAATGACGAGAATGGTGGTGAATACATTGACGCTCTTCATGAGAAATGTTAGGCTGAAAGCGTTGGGTTTGGAGATAAAGGAGGATATCTCCATACCAAGGATCAGATGTGCTGATGAGGAACAGAGTTTCATCAAGGAGAGAATCTCTAGGTTCAACATCTTCATCAGCATGGGGAAGGTCATAGATAAGTTCCGCAAACACCAGGGACTTTTTGGCTTTGGACTTCACAAATTCAAGATCGAATTCCTAAAGGATGATGATCCATTTGGAGCATTTTCCCCCAAGCACTTGACGTGTCAGGACATGATACATGGTGTTCAATTTTGCGATAATAGTGGTGGTGCGTAGCAGGATGTAATGGAAAAATCTCTGGACAGTGATGACATCTGCCAGAGCAAGTTTTTCTACATGTGAATATCGGAGTTTGGGTCCAGATAGACTCTTGGTCAGGTAATAGATCACATGTTCCTCACCGTTGAGGTCCTCTTGAACTAACACCATTGCAATAGTGGAAGTAGAGGTAGCTAAGTAAAGGATGTAGTCCTTTGTATAATCTGGAGGATGCAACAAAGGTGCGTGGGTCAAGGCATTCTTGAGAGCATCAAATGATCGTTGAGCAATGTCATCCCAGATGAAAGGGGCATTTTTCTGCAACAATAGCATGAATCCTTTAGTTATGTCAACATAGTTACAAATGAAACGGTGAAGGAAGTTTGCTTTCCCTTGCAAGCTTTGGAGTTGGGTCAAACTAGTAGGCGAGGGTAAGGCTAGAATAGACTTAAACTTTAAGGGATCCACCCGAATCTCATCCTTAGAGACAACGAAACCGAGGAGTAGACCAGATTCGACAACGAAAATACACTTATGTGGATTCAAACGGATATGGTAAAACCGACATCGAAGAAAAATAGCTCATAGGTGATCAACGTGATCTGATTGATTGGATGAGTGGGCAGGTAAGTCGTCGAGGTAAGGTTCTACAATATGCTTGATATCGTGGAAAGCGTATGACATAGCCCGCTAGAAAGTAGCACTAGCATTTTTGAGACCAAATGGTAGCTTCTGATAGGCGAAATTTCCCCATGGGAAGATAAAGGCTGTCTTATGTTGATCAACAGGTAAAATTTCAATCTAGTTATACCCGGAGAAACCATCCATGAAAGAGAAGATTACGCTCCTAGCGCAATTATCAATGATCTGGTCGATGAAGGGCATAGGTTAGTTGTCCTTTGGACAAGCCTTATTGAGATCCCAATAGTCAATGCAGATGCGAATGGTCCCCTATTTTTTGGCAACCGGAACAAGGTTGGAGACCCATTCTGTCAAGGGGACATGATAGATGAAGCCAGATTTCAAGAGTTTCTCAACTTTTGCCTTTATGGCCGCGATTTTCTTGGGATGAACCGGGCGGAGTTTCTGTCGAACAGGTTTCGCACCTAGGTAAGTCTTGATTTCATGTATGACGATTGAGGGGTCGATCCCTGGCATTTCTTCGTAGCTCCAAGTGAAGACATCGCATAATTATCTAAACAGGGTGGTGTAAGAGACCACATCTTCGAGTGTGCAATTAGCACCAAGGTTAACATTTTCCACAATGCCTTCTTTGATCGAAATATCAATAACGATCATAGTAGAAATATTACCTAGATTCCCCTCAGAAAGAATATCTTGTGTGAGGATGGGAGATTGTGGAGAATTGGTAACATCAGGAGGGAAGACAGAGTGTATGTCTTTGTGAATTTCTTCTAGGGGTGGAAGAAAAGAGGATCGATGATGGCTATCATCCCAAGGTACGTTGTCAATGCTAAGAATTTCCATTATCGATTCGTCAGAAGGAAAAATTTGGGAAATGTAATCGATTGCAGAAGATAGGGAATCCAACCATGAAGACATCGAGTAGGTATCAGGTGCCAATAGATGTGACTCATCCGGGGAGGGAGAGGAATATTGGATAACAACGTATGCAACCTCGGCTGGGCTAAGTGGCATTGTGTCACCTAGTACATCAAATTCCATAGGACTAGGTACAATCCAAGGGTCAGAGGATTCCAAAGATTGATAAGCCATAGTTCAAATCATATTAACGGTGGAAATATGATGTGTGGTGGGTGGAAGTGGTGTAGCAAAGGTATCCATAAGGCTAGAATCTTTCAACAAGCCAACACCAATGCTTTCATATGTAATCTTGTGGTTTCCCAAAAAAGGAATGTTGCGAGCAGGAGCACGAGCATCGGGTGTACAAAAATCTAGTTGGTGGATAGTGAAAATTTTTCCTTGATGAGGGAATTGTACACATCAAAACACCTATGAGGCGATGACAGTCATAGCGTAGAACCAACTTCTTCCGAGTAATAGATTGTAATCAAGGGGGGCATTGACCACCTCGACATCAACGGTAATGGTTTTGTCGCCCAACTGAACGACTAAGGATTGTAAAAGTCCGTGAGGATGAAAACCTCACCCATCGAAAGCACGTAACATCATAGGGGATTTGTTAAGGGCAGGTGATTTCAAGCCTTTCCAACAAGCCAAAGACATGACACAAGTAGAGGCTTCCTCATCCAAGATAGTTCGGTGGATTTTTTGATTGTGAACAACAACATCGATTTGAAAAGCTTGTTGGTCGGAGAGTCGAGGTTGATAATCATCCAGATTAAACGTGAGGTTATTAGATGACTCAGGATGAAAAGCATCGATGGCAGCTAAGAGCGTTCTTACGTTGACTGGGACAGTGTTGTAGAACTTCCAAAGCAGACATAGCACACAGTTCTTGAGCCAAATCTTCAACGATGATGTACTTTTGGGTAGCCCGTGAACTAGGATTAAAGGTAGATTTTCGAATAGTGCTCTTAGGAGGGCATAATATGGAGTCAAATGAAGGTTTCTCGATCTGGAGTGACCCAGATGGAGGGCTAGCAGATGAAGGACTAACAGAAGATGGTGATGGGTCTGGTAAAGAACCGTTAGTGGTCTTCAGCTTATCAGGTTTAATCGGTGTGTCATATGTCGTAGTGCGAGTGGTCAGATTAATCCCATTAAACATGTAAATAAGGGCACTTTTCGAGGCCTCATCATGGGATTGGCTAGAACTGCCCCCTGGAGTGAGGGTTTGAGCAACCAAGGATTGTTGTTGTGGAAAAGGATGAGTAAGCACAACGGGTTGTGAATTTCCTTTAAAAAGCTTGGCCACTTTATCATGATGTGGACAATATTGGGTATAGTGATCATCACCACAAATGAGACATGGGAATTTCGGCTTCCGTTGTGGTTGCTTTCCGGCAACAGGGGTTTGAGTTTGATTTTTTGGTTGTTCATTGTTATTATTTTTCTTCAATTTATTTCTTGTCTTCTTCTTACCTCTGGATTGTTGTGAAGGGGTCGATTAGACTATATTCACCTCAGAGACCTAAGTTTGATGGGAGGTAGAAGAGGGTGTGTTCGAAATGGGAGTAGACGTCGAAGCAGACCGCTGGGTTGTTCCAGTCGACTGGGAAGTAGATTGGGTTTTGACGGAGCCAATAACTCCATCCACGTGCAAGGTAGACGAAATTTTGGATGGATCAGTAGTGGCACAGGTAGCATTTGGTATTAATTCATACAAAGTACCAGATTGTGAATAAACCAAATCTAAGTACTGAGCTCGAGCAATAGCTTCTTCCTCGGTGACTACACCACCCATGGAAATATCAAGAGCAATCAGGGGTAACAGTGATTTAGTGAACCATTCCACTAATAACTGGTCAGGAATGATCGCTTTGATCAACCTTCGTCATCGCCTCCATTCATGAATATGATCAGAGATATGCATGGATTTTGTCTGACGAAGGGAGGTCAATAGTTTGGTACCCGTCTCGTATCGAATGGGTAGTTGGAAGTGTGTGAGGAAAGAGATGGCAAGGGAGTTGAAATCTTGAAAAGAAGCACATGGTAGTTCAATATACCACTTTGCTGCAGAACCCATAAGTGTTCATTGGAAAAGACACAAATGTATAGAATCATCCATGAGGGAGTTTGATGAACACCACAAATGGAAAGTCATCACATGGTTATTTGGATCTTCTCCGGACTTTCCATCGAATTTCAGAATATCAGAAGGAAGTTTAGCTGGAATAGATGACCAAACCAGAGAATGAAAAATAAGATCATTCGTTAATTGAGACAAGTCTGGGAGATCCAGAGTCGCAAGGAAAATTAACTGTCGGTTAACCTACGGGTGATACTGGTGTGGCAAAGGAACACTAGTAGGACCATACACTGGGTAGGTGAATAATTGTAACCAGTGGGTCCTCCTGCATAAGGTTGATGTTGACCAGGGTACACAGGATTTGAGGGGGTTCAAGAAACATGTGCGAGCGGAGGATAACCGGATGGGTTTTGAGGATTATAAGTCGGATTTGGTGTTTGCCTATAAGGGGGGTAAACATTTTGTCAATAAGGAGGATATAGATGAGTCCCTTGAAGAGGAAGAGGTTGTTGTGGACCTTGAGGATTATGTCTTCCCAAGAACTGTGGGTTTTCTGGGAAAGGAATGTTCCACGGATTGGACGTTGTAGACGCATTTTGTCCATGCGGTTGATGGTGGGCTCTCGTTTTGCCCCCCAACATGAGGTTTCCCTCTAGATGGAGGTTGTCCTCTGGCAGGAGGATGCCCCCCAAAAGGAGGTTTCCCTCCGAAAGGAGCTTGGCCCCCAAATGGAGGTTGTCCTCCGAGAGTGGTTTGACCCCCAGCATGAGGTGGAGTTCCTGGAATTTGGGAACCAGACGTAAACGACTGACCGATGCTGCTTAATGGATTAAAACCCCCAAGACCGGTCCCTCCAGGTTGTTATATAGGTGTAAAACTTCCAGGCATAACTTGGGTAGTGGTGACAATGGAAGAATTCAGTGCTCTGTACCCAAAAGGAAGTGATGATGAAGGTTTAGTTGTAAGTCGTGTGCCAATTGTAGCTTGGCTAACCACCACATTACTGGCAGGAATAGTCAGAATGTGAGGGACCATTGTAGAATGGGCCATCTGGAGAGAAAAAGTGGAACTTGGGCCAACGGATGACATGTTAAGATCAATGGACGGTGCAGTTGAAAAAATGGTAGTACCGGTAAAATGATCAAAGGGTATGGTATAGGTAACATGCATATCGACACCTATTCCTGTTCCATAAAGATCGCGCACTGTGGGTGGTGGGCTTCGAAAAACGTTCGCAGTCCAAAAGGGGTCTTCGACTAGAGGGTTTGAATGAGACCCAGTAGAAACGTCAGAAGGATTAACAACGACAAGTTCGTCGGTTGAATTCAGTTGGAGAAAATGCCTCTCATATCCCTCAGGAATGCGGAAAGCCTCCAGAGACTCTGAAACAATTCGAAAACTCTCTAAAGAGGTGGGAACTTCCTCCTGGGAGGTTATAATGTCATGAACCTCGCTCTGTTGAGGAGATCCCTCCATAGAATGAGGGGGTAAAGGGGTAGTATATTCCATATTTTATGGAGGAAGACCCTGTACCCTACGCGAACGACATGGAGGGTCGATGTTGGCGAAAAAAAATCAACGAAAAAAATCTATGGCCAACTAACGAAAAGAAACAACATACGCTAATAGAATATAGGAATCAAAACCAAGCAAACAAAACCTTCTCTTGATGACCGTGCTAGTTGGTGATGAAATCCAACGTCGCATGATCAATTCAAGAAGGGGCTAGGATATGGTGGAACAATTACAATGGCGACCTGCTTAACAGACTTTCAGCTTGGTGCAAGCTTCCACGCAATAATTATGGATTTACCCTCCAAGGAGTCCGAGTGAGTTTGACCAATATCTGCTCCAGGTACAGTGAGACTTCCCTTCACTGTCACCTTGTGTAAGACCCTAAAGATTGTGGCTACTAAGGTCACCAACTCATAGTCATCCCCTGGGCAGGTACAGTCGACAGTCCAGTTCGAACATAAGGGCAGGGTATCTAGCCCGAAATCAACTTGAAAGGCTTCCACTCAACATTGTGGGTATACCTTCAAGAGATCCCCATAATACGATCCGACTACTACAATCAATCAAACCACAGAGGGATAATCTCCGTAGCTTTCCTGAGTGGGACATCGTGCGTAACCCCTGTGTGAGAAGGGGATCCCAGAAAGCCTATACGACAATTGGATTTCACTCTCCCTAGCTCAGGATGCTAATGTTTGTTTTGGAAACTTTGGAGAGTTGTACTCACAGCCTAATCCAAAGTGCTAATCCTAGTCTAATGTTGGTGGAAGATCCTAAAAATAAAAAATGTTCTAGATAATTTTTAATTAGCATTCGTTTTATAGCTGTTCTTTACTCAAAAGGGTGTATGAAAGTGAAACGGATGGAATGATGACTGAATTCCCAAAAAATGCATAAAAGATGACAAGCAGTGGTTTCTTTTCAATGAATGTCTATTTAAGGGAGAGAGAGAGAGGTGTTTTCACTATCAAACACTAATAAGGAATGTCCTCAATCAATTTTTCCTCAATCAAATCCAATGTAATGCTAAAACTTTTTAGAAATGCCTTCTAATATGCAAATCAATCACTAAGATGTATCTTTATTGTTTGTATGCGAATAATGATTAATTCAATACAAAAATTCTCCTACCAATTAACCTTTTAGATCAAGGAGACTCAGACAAGCGTAAGTAGATTTCGCACAAACAACACACCCTCTTGCTATGATTGAAAACAAGAAGCAAAAAGGAAAAAAAAGATAACAAAGAAAATAAAAAATTTCACACAAAAGAAAGATGCTAAGAAAAATGACCTCAAAGAACCAAATGAGATGATTGACAGATTTCTGATGTTCTTCACCACAGTTTTCACTTAGTCATATAAGAGAGGAGACAGCGGTGGATTGATCCCAAGTTCTTCAACAGAAGAAAATCTAAAAATAAATAAGAAGGTCAAAAATATGAACAACAAAATGCTTATTTCCCAGAAATCAGATCGTCAAAGGTCAATAGGAAGATGTACTGAACCACGAAGAAACTGAGCAAAGGTAAAAATAGAGATTGGATTTTGGAAAAATACAATTCTAGAAGGTTTTTTTGAAAAGGAAGGCTGGCGCTCTAGTGTAATGGGCACCAAAGCATTATAACGCTCTGTCTAAGACCTTCAAGGAGCGTTGGCGCCCTGATAACAACGTGGGGGAGCGTTGGTGTCCTAAAACCCAGAAAATTGTCCAGAAAACCCTAAAACGCAGTTGAACTTTGGCATTCAGAGTATGTGTGATGGAATAAGGAGTCAATTAGCATATGAAATCAAACATATGGGGTGAACGAAGTCTAAAAACAACAAAGGGTAAGACAAGGTCTGTGAGGAAAACCAAAACTGAAAGTTTTGATTCGATCCCCAGTGGAGTCGCCAGTTTTTGTTGAAGGAAAATCTCCCTGCGGATAGGTAGATCTCCTCTTGAGAGCTAGAATCTTAACTCTTAAGACAAAAGATGATTATCATAGTCACTGACATCCTTTTAGATCTAGATAAACTAATGTATGAGGAGAAAGGAGAAAAGAAGTACCTTTTTACTAGAGTTTGTCCCTGCACGGTCCGAGTTGAGCTCCAATCGTAAATTCCTTGATAATCCCTATAGACCAACAAAAGTACGACCAACTTCCTACTCTACTGAGATTAGCTTGAAATAGATCTATCTATTAGAGACAAATTCATGTTAGATCAAACACAGATTTAAAAGAAATAGGACAAGCATATTATATTAAAGAGAACAACAACAAAGGATACTTACAACCATAGATGTGAGTGTAGCAGCTTCGTCAAGCCCTCCTTGTCCTAACCCTTGCTCAAACAGTCCACACGCCGAATACTGATGCTATGAAAGACACCTTCTTCATGAGATCATAGGTCAGATGCTTCACAATTCTTTCCATCCTTTTTCACCATGAGAAGCCCTGTTTAAATAGGCTTGGAGATGCCCAACCACTTGAGATATCTTTTGGGTAAGTTGAGCATTTTCTTCGTTCAGTTAGGGATCTTCTCTAAGATCATGTATTGACCAAGGATTTGAATCCTTCTACCTTCAGATATTGAGAGGATCTTCCCCTCGTTCTTCTCAACAAACTAATTTTTTGCCCAGAATAGGTAGCGCTCTCTCAAAAGGGGTATTAGAGCATTATAGCGCTCCCTGGAAATGTATAGGGGGTGCCAACACTTCTGACAATAGCAACACTCCACAAAAATGGAAGACAAAGAGTTATAATGCTACCTGATAGTGTGTAGAGGTGCGTCAACTCTCCTAACAATGGTATAGGGGAGATTTCTCCTTTGAAACTCAATTTTAGTGGTTCGTTCAAATGGTAAGAGGTTCATAAACTCTATTAATCCATTGCTCTTCTTCCAAATCAAATGTTTGAGGTGTTTTAAGTGTCTTTCCGATGTCGTTATAGGCGCGACATAGGCATTATGGCAGTATGCTTTTCCTGACACTTGCGACACTTGTAATGATGACACTTGCGACACTATCGAAGTGAGTAATTTTGATGTGTACCAAGGGGTTAAAGGGGTTAGTGAGTTTATGGATTAGGAGTTAAAGGGTTTAGTGGTTTTATGGATTAAGGGTTATATGAATTATGGGTTAGGTGTTAAGGTATATAAGGTTTAGGTGCAATAGGGGCTATAAGTGTTAATGGTTTCAAGAATTATATGGATTAGAGGATATTGGTTAGAGACTAGTTGTTTAGGGGTTTTTATTTGGATGGTTTTATGTATTAATGGTTATTGGTTAGGAATTACGAGGGATGAGGATTATGGATAATTAATGTGAATGGTTAAAATCAATGTTGCAAACATTGACATCGACATCGACAAAATATCGCCAAGGGTCCAAAGACAAAAATATTGGCAACATCAGGAAAAATATCGGAAAATGTTGTAATAATGAAAAACAATGTTGTAAGAATGAAAATATCGAAAAATATTGTCGACCCTGATTTTGAAGATAATATCACCAACATCGCGATATTATCGAGATGTTGATAACATTGGTTAAAATAGTTACAAGGATCGAGATTTAAGAATTATAAGGTTATATTTTGGGGCTTATAAGAGTTATGATTAGGTTTTATGGGTTGTTGGCGTTAGGGGTTATAAATATATGGGGATATAAATATATGATTTATAGATTAATAATTATAGGGGTTAGGTATTAGTTGTTATTAGGGTAAAGGGTGATTGAGAATATAAGTGTTATGAGATAAAGAGGTTTTTAAGGGCTAGAGGTTATGTTCTTTAAGAATGTAGGTAT
>JZKD02S0101250.1:96395-115160 GCA_000966675.3 Picea glauca
TAAGGTGCTAAGTATGTAATGGTGGGGTCAGTTGTTAAGATGATGGGGAGGTAGGGTTTAAGGGAATGTGTTCCCTCTTCCCTAGTCATGACCTCCATTTGTATTATCTATGTATGCTTTTGAATTATTCTAAGCCTTACTAGTACCCAAATATACTATTATGGAAAATGGGTTTGCTAGCAACATGGAATGTTAATGCAATGAAGTGGGTTTTCTTTCTATCGTGTAGAAGTTCATTGATGGGGAAAAAAATTAAGTGTGTGGGTTAAGTGCATCAATTAGCTACATTGGTCAATTGTGTGAGTTAAGTGCATCAATTAGCTACACTGGTCAATTGTATGGGTTAAGTGCATTAGGATATTTGGGTGGCTTAGAATAATGGTTTTGTGTTAGTTCCTTGGTGGCCATGTTTGGAATTAGGAGTAATTAACACATTAGGGTGAAATTTATTGGGTTGATGTGATAGCTACATCCAGCCTTAATCTAACACTAACATTAATAGTGGTTAGTTGTGTTCTCTAGTTTCATGCATTAGGTTCATGGGTTGGGTGTGTGGGTAGGTGCATAAATTAGATGTATGCCTTATAATTGTAACTTGTGTCTTGATTAGTATGTTGATGGATTTAGTGCATGGGTTAGCTACACATGTCAAATATGTAGTGGCATCCATAACAGTGTTGATGTGAAGAAACATCCCCAATTGGAGATATGATAAAATCCAATCTTTCCAACAAAGTATTCAAAGGGGAGAGGACCAACACAGTGCTAAGCCAACCCCATGCATACAACTTCCAAGAGAGAATGGTATAGAATAGTTAGAAGGACTAGGGTCGCTAACTAAGTGAATTGTGTTGTGTTTCATCCATCAAATGACCAAGTTCCCCATGGTAATTTCTCTTTAGGAGACCCAAATGAGTGGAAATGAGTTTCCACCCATAGGTTCGACGACCAAATCCAAGTTCACAAAATCCAACAACACAATAACAATTAGTTCAAGAGAGAACCCATATAATGGACTGTAACAGTCCTTGCAACAACCTCAAATGCATTCAAATTTCAAATTTTGACTTAGGTGGGGTTGATGATCTTGCATTAGACTCCCGAGGTACAAAAATATTCATGATATCCTGATCATGTGTTGTCATTATTGCATCTCGTTCATCTACTTTCTCTTCATGTATCACTGAGCTTGTCCTTACGCTCAACAATGAGCTATAACGAAGCCTCCACCTTCATAATCATCGTCATCGCTGTCATCGTCATCATCGTCATTTTCATTGTTGTCATAGTCATCATCATCATCATCATCCTTGTCATCATCATCATTGTGGTCGTCATTGTCATTGTTATCACCGTAATCAATGTTGTCATTGTCCTCCTCATCCTCCACATCATCATTATCATCATCATCGTCGTCGTCTTATATGGGTCAAGTTATATAGGGATTATGAGATAGGGGTTATGTCAATAAAGGGAGTAATAAATCTATGGTAAAACCATTTTATAATATCAGTTTATAAAATCTATGGTAAAATCATTTTATAACATATGGTAAAATCTAATGGTAAAAGGGAATAAGTTTCATTTTATAAAATTCCAATAAATTTAATTCAACAATAAAATTAATTTAATTCAATTTAAAAATATATGTATTATATTATTACATAATATATAATAAGAAATAAGAAATAACAAAAAAAATAAAAAAATAACAACATATAACAAGAAATAACAAAAAAAAATGTAACAAAGCCAAAATAGAGAGACAAAAACTTTGTTTGAAGATATTCACTCTCACTCACTATTTTTGAATATATTCACGTGCTCTCACTCGAGACTACAACAAGGAGACAAGTGCCCACCATCGAGGAGGCCCTATCCAGCCATAGCACGAGCGATTATTGCAACAAGGAGACAAGACCACCATCGTTCCCACACGAGCCCACCATCAAGGAGGCCCTATCCGGCCATAGCGTGAGAAATTACTGCAACAAGGAGATAGGCCACCCACCATCGTTCGTACACAAGCCCACCATCAAGGAGGCCCTATCCAGCCATAGCACAAGCAATTACTAGTGAGAACCTCTACGAGAACACGATCCCACCAACAACGCTACCAAAATCAATGAGAACCTCTGCATTTTAATTTTTCTAGGGTAATTTTATATGTCAAAATGGTTTGTTTATGCGTGAGCGATTCTTTGGACACGATTTTGGGGTTCTCATATAGGATGGGGGTTCTGATTTAGGGCCCATGGAAATTCCAACTACAAGGGAAGTCATATCTCCTCCTTCGTCCATGTCATCTTTCCTATATAAATGAGGCACACTTTCTTGCAAAACAATTGGAGGAACTATGTCTAGAAGCTTGAGACTCTGAAAAACAAAAGTCTTATTGAGAACTTCGTTTTTCCATTGTTGGCATTGTCTTTAGTTCTATTACTAGTTTACCAAGTAAATAAAGAAAAATATATGTTCTCGACACTTGAATTAAATTCTAGACTCCTTTCTTATTCCAATAGCATCATTGTGTGCAGAATGATCAATTCCATATACAAACCGTAATGATTTTAATGTTTCATGTAGCATTGCTAGGTACTGAAGCATTGTATCATCTAATGTACGAATGAGTGCCTCTGCTTCGAAATTCCCTGTGAAACTTATGCACCTCTCAATAGCTACTTCAAGTAAGGTAGTCACTTGTGGAATAAATTCTTCCATCCTCCTTACTGTCTCACTAAGATAAACTTCTTAAACACCCACACAACGAGGAAAAACTCCTCGCAAGTTTAGAGAAATAATCTCAGCCAAAATAATTACATGTTCCAATTCACCATACCTCTATTTATAACTCTCATATGGTGAATAAATAACCCTTAAATTATTTTCCAAAACTGTTATATCAACAACTGCAAACAAGTGATTAATATTTCTAGCAAAAGCTCCAATCATATTATGCGATTCAATTAATGTCTCAAGATTTTTAGTCTTAACTTCAATACTTCTTAAGGTCTCTCCAGGTGATAAATGTGATAATACTCCTATCAAAGTCCTTATTCCAATCGAGGCTTCCCCAAGTGTACCATCAATATGAGAAACAAAGCTCGCAGATATCATTGACATTGTCTCAATCAACAAATTTTGTACTAGCAATTTATAGTCCTCTAGAAATGTAGTCATGCACCATTTCTATTCTTGATCCAACTCATGAAGAACCTCATCATAAAAATGAGGTAACCAGCTCAAAAAATAAGTATAGTTTTCATTACTCATGGAAGAAATAGTCATTGTTTTCATTTTCACATTTGCAAACTATGAAACTTCACCAACAACAAACAAGCAATGTATCATATTAGATAAGGTTTCTGCAGCTCGAGAAAGGTATTCATTTCACTCAAGAAGAGAGCTCACCGCTTGTAATCACCAAATTATTATTTTGAAATTTTTTCATCAAGCAGGGTACTAACTTTGGTTACTACTGCTTAAGAAACCCTCACTGAATTGCAATATTGACATTTGTAATTCTTCAATGATATACATGGTTCTCTTATTACCTATATAGTGTTGGGTCAAATATCTACTACTTATTTTTCTATGACACCAACATGCTATGGCAACAATGTGTCAATCCCACCAAATATGGATCTTTGTGACACATGACTTGACTACATATGGTTGATGTAGGCGTTAATCTCTCAGGGCACAAAATAAACCACATAAGTTGTAAGAAGGGCCTTGAAATCCTACTATATAGTGGTCCATCAGAATCACTAGGGTTTATTTCCCTTAGATCACTATCCTATGAAATGAACCCTAGGACCAATGAACTCTTATACTTTCTCATATGATCCGAAGTTATAAACACAAAATGTATTTTATATGGGTTTGAGTAGTCAACTATTGTTGAAGTTTTACTTATATAGTTAGCAATTATGATTCTTCTTTATTATTATAATAATTTTTATACAACTAGCAACTATAATTATGATCTTTCCAACTTGCCCTTCCTTGCCTTCTGGAAACCCCAATTTTTTTACCACATGAGTTGTGTCACTGGCTCTTTCCATGCCTCTGGGCCCCTATCTTTTCAACTTGCCTTGGTGTGCAGTAGCGAAACCCCATGTTTGTGTTGGCTTTGGGAAACCACAAGTTTCTTCACCTCCACCTTATCCTCTTAATATCCTCCTTATCCTCCATGTCGACCACCTTGACCTCTTCTTATTTCACCATAGCCACCTCTTCTTATATAGTCACCAACCCCTCTTCACTTTATGTGCACTCTCAAGTGCCTTTCCCCCTTTGATGAGAACACCTTGTGTGGAACCTACTCCAGTACCCACCATGATTGCAGTGGGTGTTGCAAGGCCCAAAGCACAAGGACAAGCTATAACCATGACAGATATGCCAAACTGAAGAGCAAGCTCAAAATCATCCATGGAAGAAGGTCCAAGACTTGGGTTATGAACCAATATTTCCTGGTACAAACCATGCTAGCCAGGTAGTAAAGGAGATCAAAATAACCTACAAAACAATGAACAAAGGTAACCATGCTTAGTTTAAAAAGCATAATTCCACATGAGATAGGTTCAGCCAAACTGCCAAAGGCTCATTTTTTACTTAACTGTTGAAGAATAAGAACTTTGAAATATAAGGACAGATGAATCATTTGTGGAAGAAAGAACTAAAGAAAATAAGGCAATGTTTTTTTAATTTCTCGTGTGTACGAAAGCACTAAAGAAAATAATGCATGAAAGGTAAAAATGACACTAAAGCAAGTGTGTTGAAGTAAGCAAGTGCATTTGCATATGCACCAAAACTTATAGATAGTTGCAGTTCACATATTTTTATAGAATATACATGTGGGGGTTTGAAGCCCCATTCTTGTTTATCAGGGCTTCTCAAGTCTCTTCCACCCCCTTCCTTGAACATGGGTGCATCATTTCTTATGTACTTAGTTCAGTCACAGTTGGGATGTAATTCAAATTTTAACACCCATATATATGTATATGAGACTGATTATGTCATATTAATATATTATGGCCATGGTTTCTTGCACGATGTTGTATTCGAGACTTCTTCATTGTCTCACTATTTATATCATGAGTTATCTCAATGAGTATGGGTATGCCTACCTTGTCCCATTGAGATCATGTAGCTCACCACCTTGTGACCCTTTTGTTGACAAGTAATTTTTTGTGGCCTCTTTGTGTTGATATTATGGTAGCTTCGGGAGGTATGAACCTCTATTATGACCTTTGACAAGATTAGAATGTTCCGAAAGGAAGAAAAGAAATGAAGGAAACCCTAGACAAGATGTCGGCTGTAGAAATATAATTAATATGAATTAATTAGTACCCAGAAGGAGAAGTCATCCCTAGTAAGTCTTCTAGAACCACTATAAATACAGGGCGCCAGTCTCTCATTTGACACACTTCTAAGAATTGCAGAGAGCAGTTTTTGTGCACTGCAGTCCAATAGTTTTGTGTGCAAGTCCTGGGGAAGGTGTTGCGCCAGTTATTGGGTGGGACTATCTGATAAGCTTGGTTACTTCTTTCTTGGTGAATTAGCCTCTCTTGGCTATTGGATTGCTACCAGAATTATTTTCTCTGTCAAGGTCAAGGTGCTTGGAGGGTGGCTTTGGCCTATCGTTGGGTGACAAGGGTATTATCAATGGTAAAATGAGAACAATCTATCATATTCTAATAGGTTATGGGCCCACACCTCCTTCATTCAGTCTAAACACTGGAAGGAAGCATAGCTGCTAGGATATTGAGCTCACTGAGGAACTGTTGCTAGGGTTACTAGTAGAAGCAACTTCCAAAGACACTGCTGCTAGGGTTACTAGCAGAAGCAGTTGTAGAAACCCTAATCTCAGATCTGACACCTTGTGATGGAGCATCTCACTCAAAAAGAATATATTTAGATGCGCCCTAACTCAATGCACCTTTTGGCTCTCTCAGAAGACATAAATGACAAAATTGAAGTTTTGGATCAAGGCATGACCAGTTACCAGTCAATCGAAGACATGAGTGAAATGATCAGTCTCTTACACTACTCAACACTTGCAGGAACGATTGAACATGACATGTGGATAATCGATAGTGGAGATTCCAGGCACATGACAAGAGATCAAGCCAGACTCTCAAATCTAAATGAGAAGAAGACCTCGTACAAGGTAGAGCTTGGAGATAAAACCACTTACCCCGTGGAAGGATTTATACAAGCCTCCATCAAAATGAAAAAAAGTAACTATGTTCACTTAAGCAATGTTTTATATGTACCTGGTTTAGAAAACAATCTTGTATCGATATCTTGCCTATAAATATCGATATCTTGCCTAGAAGACAAGGGAAACAAAATATCTTTCATGGATGGAAAGGTGTTATCATGGCATAAAGACTCCAACATAGAGAATGATAGGGTTATTAGAAGTCATGAAGGAAATCTGTATAGACTACTAGAACAAAATGAATAAGCTCTTGTACACAACGTAATCAACCCCAATGATATTTGTTACAGAAGGTACTCTCACATTAACTATCAAGCATTACCCTTTCTCAAAAGGATGGTTGAAGGAATACCAAAGTTGTGGTCTACACATGAAGGAATCTACAAAGGATGTGCTCTTAGGAAGAATATCAAGAAACCATTCCCAGGAAGCAAAACTAGATCTAAGGAGATTCTAGATCTGATACACTCAGATGTTTGTGGTCCGATGCTAGTAAAATATCTAGGAGGATATTTTTACTACGTAATCTTCATAGATTACTATTCAAGAAAGACTTGGTTATATTTACTCAAGACAAAAGATGAAGTATTCACCAAGTTTCAAGAGTTCAAAGCAGAAATAGAAAATCTCACGAATAAGAAGATCAAGACGCTAAGAACCGATAATGGTGGAGAATACACATCAAAGGAATTCGTTGCATTCTGCAAATCAATAGGGATTAGGAGGGATCTAAATGTTCCTCATAATCCTCAACAAAATGGTGTAGTAGAAAGAAAGAACAGATCCATTGAAGAAACCGTAAAATCCTTACTAAATGATCAATGTCTATCCATGTTCTTATGGGGAGAAGCAACGATGAAAACAATATATGTGTAGAACAGAAGTCCTCATCGTATATTGAGGGACATGACACCAGAAGAAGCTTTCTCAGGTAAGAAACCTAATGTAGAAAATCTAAGAATATTTGGATATCCTGTTTACTCTTACATTCCCAAGGACAAGAGGAATAAACTAGAACCTTAAGGAAAGAAAGGGATATTTGTGGGATACAATGATTCATCCAAAGCATATAGAATATATATTCCAGAACAACACAAGATCGAAGTCAGTAGATATGTAACATTCAATGAGAAGATGGCCTTCAAGAAATCCATAGAAGAAACTATAGAAGAAGAAGAGATTGAAGAACTTAATGAAGAAAGAACAGAAAATGAAAACGATGAAAAGGAACTACCTGATCATCTTATGGAGCCATGTGAAAATATTGATTCAAATATCATACCTAATACTAAGAAAAGACCAGCTTGACTTGAAGCTACCTTATAAGACGCCGAAAGACTCAAGGTTCCAGAAGGAACATTAATAAAGAGTAAAAGACCTAAAAGATTCTCAAGTTATGTAGCATACATGACGAAGCTTCTAGATGAAGAACCTACCACATTTGAAGAATAAATTCAAAAGGGACAATGGAAAGAAGCTATGATGAAAGAGAATTAATCCATTATGAAAAATGAGGTATGGGAAATTGTACCAAGACCTAAAGAAAAATCGGTGGTAACTTCAAAATGGGCGTACAAGATCAAACATGTAGCAGACAGAAGCGTGGATAAATATAAGGCAAGATTCATAGCTAGAGGGTTCTCCTAGAAGGAGGGAGAAGATTATGATGAGACATTTGCTCCGGTGGCTAGATATACTTCCATCAGAGCTATCGTATCTCTTGTTGCTTCCATGGGATGGAACTTACATTAGATGGATGTAAAGACAACTTTCCTCAATGTTGCTATTGAAGAAGAAGTATATATTGAACAACCTCAAGGGTTTGAGGTAATTTCTAGAGACACTCATGTTTGCAGACTAAAGAAATCTCTATATGGACTCAAGCAAACTCCAAGGGCTTGGTATTCCAGAATGGATAACTATCTAATGAGACTTGGTTTCTCCAAGAGTCATGTAGATCCAAACCTTTACTATAAAGTCATGGACAATCCACCTGTAATCCTAATACTATATGTTGACGAGCTATTCATAACAGGTGAAGAGTCTCTCATCATCCAGTTCAAGAAGGAATTAGCTTCTGAATTTGATATGAAAGATCTAGGTCTCATGCATTATTACTTGGGACTAGAAGTATGGCAGAAGTGTGGTGAAGTATTCCTTGGACAAGGAAAGTATGCAATAAAGATCCTTCAAAAAATTGGAATGATGGATTGTAAGTCCATGGACACTCCTATGAATGTGGATATAAGAAAAGTGAAAGATCCAGATTCTGATCCAGTAGATCCATCTCTATATCGGCAACTAATTGGGTCATTGATGTATTTGGCAAATACTCGACCAAACATTTGCTTTGCTGTAAATACACTAAGCCAATTCCAGGTGGAGCGAAGACATGAACATTGGATAGTTGCAAAGCATGTATTAAGATATATTCATGGGAAAATAAACTATGGCTTGAGATATACCGCATCCAGTGATATCCAACATCATGGATTCACAGACTCTGATTGGGCAGGAAGTGCAGAAGACATAAAGAGCACTTCCAGTATGTGTTTCAGCTTGGGCTCCACTATGATATCTTGGGGCAGTAGGAAAAATAAGTCTCTTGCACTCAGCACAGTAGAAGAAGAGTATATGGCAGCATGTGAAGCATTCACATAAGCAATATGGTTAATAAAGTTAATCTTCGATTTATTTGATCAGATTCTAGAATCGACCATAATATATTGTGATAATCAGAGTTGTATAATATTATTAGAACATCCTGTGTTTCATGAAATGTCGAAACACATTGAGATCAAATACTACCTTATTCAAGATAATGTACAAGAAGGAGAGGTAAAACTCGAGTATATCCTCATTGATGAGCAGACAACAAATATCCTGACAAAACCTCTATCCAGAATAAAGTTTGCATATTTCTGAGAGAACATGGGGATCATGGAAATATATCCCTTATTTGAAAGGGAAGAAATGACTCTCCAAGTTGGGAGGGAGCACTGAAAATATTATTGAAAACATTTATTTTGTGGTTTAAAAATAGTCCAGTTCAGACAGACTCTTTCTTGTTCGGAAAGTGGATTGAGATTTCTGATGGACAATGATTTCCCATTGTGGTTAACATGGGAAATGGTCCAGATTGCTGATGTATCATAGACAACAACTTCCCATTGTGGTTAACATGGGGAGTGGTCTAGGGCAGTCTCTCTTCTTGAGGGTTATTCAAGAATACTGGCCCGCCTCGCTGGACAATGATTTCTCATTGTGGTTAACACGAGGAATGGTCCATTTTGGAGGTTGATACAGGATAGTCTTTTCCTCTTGTGGTTAACAGAGGAAATGGTCCAGAAAATCATTCCTTAGGGTGTATACATTCTCTCTAGGGTGCACTTTGATTAGTGTAGGAAGAATCTCCCAAGGTGGGGAATGGTCCAGGCTCAACAATCAGGGACAAACATTCTTTAGGGTTTATACATTCTCTCCAAGGTGCACTTTGATTAGTGTAGGAAAAATGGCCCAAGGTGAGGAATGGTCCAGGCTTAGAAATCAGAAACAATCATTCTTCCTTGTTTGAGAAGAATAGGGAAGATAGCCCATTGTTGATGTTCTATACTGATGGCAGATATTCTTTCAAATCTCACAGATGTCAGTGAAAGATTGGCCTAGATGATTCAGTTTATTTTAACAATATTTTATGTGCAGGTTGTCATCAGATGATTGTTATGGAGACTGCCTATCTCCAGACAATAAAGATATACTAATGTGGTGGATATGTTCCACTGATTGTGACTATGTGTCACAGTTTGAGTAGTTGTGTACTACTGTGGATAGACACAGTTGTTTTCTATCAATTCATATTGTACCATTTTTCATAGGAGATTATCTAGTTGGATAATAATGATGGTCCTCGTGATACTACAAGTTGAATGGTCTATTTGTGCTCAAGACTGTACCTCCCTATCTAGGAGGGAGTGTTGATATTATGGTAGTTTCGGGAGGTATGAACCTCTATTGTGACCTTTGACAAGATAAGAATGTTCTGGAAGGAAGAAAAGAAATGAAGGAAACCCTAGACAAGATGTCGATTGCAGAAATATAATTAATATGAATTAATTAGTACCCAGAAGGAGAAGTTGGCCCTAATAAGTCTGCCTGAACCACTATAAATACAGGGTGCCAGTCTCTCATTTGACACACTTCTCAGAATTGTAGAGAGCAGTTTCTGCGCACTGCAGTCCAACAGTTTTGTGCGCAAGTCCTGGGGAAGGTGTTGCGCTGGTTCTTGGGTGGGACTATCTGATCAGCTTGGTTACTTATTTCTTGGTGCATTAGCCTCTCTTGGCTATTGGATTGCTACTAGGATTATTTTCTCTGTCAAGGTCAAGGTGCTCGGAGGGTGGCTTTGGCCTATGGTTGGGTGACAAGGGTATTGCAATGGTAAAACGAGCACAATCTTTCATAGTCTAACACTTAGATGGTTGCGCCTCTATTTTTTTCCCGTGGAATTTTTATCAATGACATGGATATGGATATTTATTTTGCGCCTCTATTTTTTTCCTAACAATATTGCACATATAGTAATCTATCAAGAAATTATTTCTTTTCTTAAAACCTCTTGCTCCTTCCCATATCTAGTTTTCATCGAAGTTTAAATTCTTGCATTTAATTTTCCTCTTGCATGGTTTAAAGAGTTGAGTCAAAATGCCATCAGTTTCATGACCACTCCTTTGAGTAATAATAGCCTAAAATCAAGTGCTAATTAAAATTTATCTAAAAACTTTTCTAGGGCTCTTCAAATCCATCTTAGCTTAGGTGTAGATCTTTGGAATAGGATTGTGAGAATAAATTTCCAAAGTTGCTAAACAAACATAAAGACTTAAGTTAGGGAGTGAAATCCAGTTGCTATATCACTGACTTTGGGAAGCCCTTCTAACACAAGGGTCAATCACGAGGTCGCATTGGGGCCCTCATAGTAATCAACCCTACTTTGTTGGTCTTGGTGTCGACTGTTGACTATCCCCCCTCTTCTTTGGTATAGTAGGTGGTACCATAGAGGCCATAATATTTTAGACTTCCTACACAAGGTGATAGCACAAGGAAGGTGGTGTTGTACCTGGGATCGACGTTGGCTAGACTCACTCGAACTCCTTGGAGGATTTCCCACTACTTGGTGAGGTAACTTGCACCGGGGCATTAGTTCATTAAGCAGGTTGTCAACGTAACTTTTCCACCCGCCGAAATTCAACCCCTTCACGCATCGATTATGCGATGTTGGATTCCATCACCAACTAGCGCTTCTTTGTGAGAAGGTTTGTTTTCATTCGTGACTCCTATATTAATTAGCGTGTGTTGTTTTTTCTCTTTAGTTGGCCTTAGGATTGAGTTTGTCTCTAATGGCATCAGTTCCATGTTAATTCCTCATTTGATCAATACAAAATATGGATACCATTAAAATAAAAGGTAATAAAGAGGTAACAAATATCTCATACCTAACTTACATCTTATAATTCTCCAACATTGTCCTTTACACTTAGTGCAACAAACACCAAATGGAATGGTTTACACAAGGTCAATGGAGAATGTTATTGGAAAATTCAAAATATTATCATAAACCCACATCTCACATATTTGTACATGCACCATAGATTCACAATCTTTCATGAAGAGGTCTGGTAGAAATGCCTCCATGCAAAATTGTCCACATCATAATTGTCCATGTCCTTGATGGAAATATATAAAATTCCCTTGAAGATATTTTAGTCCTTGTCCTGCTTAAAAAGGATGATCCCATTTAGAAAGTGGTCAAAGACTACTTTTATCCCCCTTCTATCTAGTAAATGCTACTTCTTATACTAGCCTTACCCTACAATAGGGAATGTTGTGTCCCTTTTCTAAAAAATAAGTGAGGTTCCTCTTCTTTCTTCCAACATTCTCCCAACCTCTTGGACAGTAGTACATGCAGCCTCAAAACTAATGTTTAGGTAAAATAGAATTCAATCATGAACCGGGAGTGAACCGGGAGTGAGGGGTGCTCTAGCTGAAATCCTATGCCAGGAATCCATCGGAGTCGACGGTTCCTCAATCCAAGTCTCAGTTTTTGTTTTATGCCCAAATGCAAGTCACATCCCAAACCATTTCGGGGACTCTTGTCAATTCCTCCTCCGGACATAAAAGCCTAACAGAGCAACATTTTTGAGCTCCATGAGATTCTGCATGCTTGTTTAGGCATGGAATAGGTGACCACATTTTCCATCCTCTCCTGAGGCATGGTTTCGTAAATTGGACCCCTAAATCCAAATGTTGCATTGCTTCTTACTAAGCAAAGAACTAGTTATCGAAATCGATGAAAAAAAAAACTTTCGAGGGGTTAGAACCGGGAGTGAGGGGTGCTCTAGATAAAATACTATGCCAGGAATCCAACATAGACGACGGTTTCTCAATTCAAGTCTCGGTTTTCATTTTATGCCCAGTTGCAAGTCACGTTCCAAACCATTTCAGGGACTCTTGGCCAATTCCCGCTCAGGGCATAAAAGACTAACAGAGAAACATTTTTGAGTTCCATGAGACGTTGCAAGATTTTTTAGGCATGGAATAGGTGACCAAATTATCCATCCTCTCCCGAGGCATGGTTTCATAAATTGGCCCCTTAATCCAAATGTTTCATTGCTTCAAACTAAGAAAAATACTAGTTTTTGAAATCAATGATTAAAGCAACTTCTAAGGCATGGAACCTATGAGTGAGGGGTTCTCTAGATGAAATCCTATCCCATTAATTCATCAGAGTCGACGGTTCCTTAATCCGAGTCTTGATATTCATTATATGCCCAGTTGTAAGTCGCATCCCAAACCATTTCGGGGACTCTTGGCCAATTTCTCCTCAGGGCATAAAAACCTAACGGAGAAATTTTTTTGAGTTCTGTGAGATGCTGCAAGATTGTTTAGGCATGGAATAGGTGACTATATTTTCCATCTTCTCCCGAGGTACGGTTTCATAAATTGGACCCCTAAATCCAAATGTTGCATTGCTTCTTACTAAGAAAAGAACTAATTACCGAAATTGATGAAAAAAACTACTTCTGTGGGGTTGGAACTGGGAGTGAGGGGTGCTCTAGCTAAAATCCTATGCTAGGAATCAATCGGAGTCAACAATTCCTCAATATGAGTCTCATTTTTCATTTTATGTCCAGTTGCAAGTCGCATCCCAAACCATTTTGGGGACTCTTGACAATTCATCCTCGGTGCATAAAATCCTAACAGAGCAACATTTTTGAGCTCCATGGGATTCTGCATGCTTTTTTAGGCATGGAATAGGTGACCACATTGTTCATCTTCTCCCGAGGCATAGTTTCCTAAATTGGACCCCTAAATCCAAATGTTGCATTGCTTCTTACTGAGCAAAGCACTAGTTATTGAAATCAATGAAATAAACAACTTCTAAGGGGTTGGAACCAGGAGTGAGGGGTGCTCTAGCTAAAATCCTATGCCAAGAATTCAACAGAGATGACATTTCTTCAATCCAAGTCTCGGTTTTTGTTTTATGACCAGTTACAAGTCACATCCCAAACCATTTCGGGGACTCTTGGCCAATTCTCGCTCAGGGCATAAAAGACTAACGGAGCAACATTTTTTATTTCTGTGAGTTGATGCAATATTTTTTAGGCATGGAATAGGTGACCAAATTATCCATCTTCTCTTGAGGCATGGTTTCGTAAATTGTCCCCTTAATCCAAATGTTGCATTGTTTCAAACTGAGCAAAACACTATTTCTTGAAATCAATGATTAAAGCAACTTCTGAGGCATGGAACCTATGAGTGAGGGGTGATATAGGTGAAATCCTATCCCAGTAATCCATCGGATTCAACGATTCTGTAATCTGAGTCTCGATATTTATTATATGGCCAGTTGCAAGTCGCATCCCAAACCATTTCGGGGACTCTTGGCCAATTCCCGCTCAGGGCATAAAAGCCTAACAGAGAAACATTTTTGAGTTTCGTGAGATGCTACAAGCTTGTTTAGGCATGGAATAGGTGAAAATGTTTTTCATCCGCTCTTGAGGCATGGTTTTGTAAATTGGCCCCTTAATCCAAATGTTGCATTGCTTGAAACTAAGCCAAACACTAGTTCTGAAAATCAATGATTAAAGCAACTTATAAGGCATGGAACCTGTGAGTGAGGGGTTCTCTAGATGAAATCCCATCCTAATAATCCATCAGATTTGACGGTTACTTAATATGAGTCTCGATATTCGTTATATGCCTAGTTGCAAGTTGCATCCCAAACCATTTCAGGGACTCTTGGCCAATTTCTCCTCAGGGCATAAAAACCTAACGAAGCAACATTTTTGAGTTCCATGAGATGTTGCAAGATTTTTTAGGCATGGACTAGGTGACTATATTTTCCATCCTCTCTGAAGGAACTGTTTCATAAATTGGACCCCTTAATCCAAATGTTGGTTTGCTTCAAACTGAGAAAAACTCTAGTTCTCGAAATCAATGAGTAAAGCAAATTCTGAGGCATGGCACCCGAGAATGAGGGGTGATCTCAAATGAGAATGAGGCATGGATTCGACAGTTCCTCATTCCGAGTCTCATTTTTCATTTTATGCCCAGTTTCAAGTCGCATCCCAAACTATTTCAGGGACTCTTGGCCAATCCCTCCTTGGGGCATAAAAACTAACTAAATTCTACATGTCTTTGTCAACCAACTACTATATCTTACTGCCTTGAAAAAAGACTACACCAATTTCAACTGCACATTGAGTTTAAAAACCACTACTTCCTACATAAAAATGTGGGTTACACTATTTTTAACCATCGCCATAACTAACTTATTCTTCAACTTGGATTGAACAAAACTTATATTTGTATAGTTCTACTCTTGGCTTGAACAAAACTAATATTTGTATAGTTCTACTCTTGTCTTGAACAAAACTAATATTTGTATAGTTCTACTCTTGGCTTGCCTTAGACATATTGCCAATTAAAGAACCCAAGATTTGCAACACACCAAATGATGGTTGGATTTCTTACTCCATAGCATTGACCCTCATCTTCAATGGACATTTCGTATAATAATTCTAATTTTCACAAATCCAACAAACAACTACCTTAATACTATTTTTTTCTTAGATCCATATGATAAATTTATCATGTCCTTAGTGTTTTCACATTTTTAATATGTCCAAAATCAAGAGGGATATCACATTAAATTAGGTGGTTGACCACTAATATTGGTAATTGCACCCTAGTCTAATTGTGCATCCAAAACTAAAGATATAAATTTTTTATTTAGAACTGTGAATATGATGATGGACTACTAACTAACAACACATGCACAGGAAATTGAAGGTACAACCAAATAGGTACCTGTCAGATATTTCTTCGTCGAGTGAGGAAAGCTTAGGAAAAATAGAGGCTAGAAATCCAACTCCATCTAGTAGATATGATAAGAAAATAAGGACCATAGGTGAAAAAGTCAGACTAAAATTTTGTAGAGACATGAAAATTTTTCTTGCCGAAGGAGGATCATGTTCTTATGATGATGATAGCATAGGAGACATAGATGTTCCACTTAAGTATAAGCATCTGGTGAAACAATGGATACCTTAGGAACTACCTCCTATAGATGTTGACTTCGTTGTCAACAATAAGACATATCGCATTGCACCATCCTCCCTGCATGGCTTGGGGCTATTTTCCATGGATGGAATAATTGTAAAATACAATACAATAAAATGAATTGATGGACTATATTGGACCGTGTTACAATTATAACAATTGGATGCAGCTAGTCCAATACATGCGACGTATGCGGAGATATGCACTCGTCGCAAATTATATACAACTAATAAACAAGGATAAAAATAAAGGAGCGACTATCTATATTGATGGAAGGCCTAAATCTTCTGACAATATCACAGGGTTTATAAACAGCACATGCCCCGAGACAACAAACAAACAACCAAATTGCATATATGAGGGACGTGAAGAGAATTGGGTAGTCCCGTGCGCAATAAAAAGGATAGCTCCCGGGGAAGAGTTATTAGTGGATTACCATTTGAATCAAATAGAAACATTGACTAATAGTGTGCAGGTTCTTATGCAACACCTCTTTAAGAAGCCTCTACTTATTGCATTATATTTTTTTATTATCTTTAACATTGTTGTAAATATTATCATTAACAATTTTTTAAATATTTGGGAATTTTAATTATATTATAATGTGGCAGGATGATCATGGAAAAGGGCCATTCGCAGAACATGTAAATGATTATCAATTTCCACTTTCATTTTACGTTGTTTTTATTATTTTCTTATATAATTTTATTGAAATAACATTGTTTTTGCTGAAATTATATGTAGTCAACAGGCCATGTGGATCATGATTCCATCGATGAGGAGGGGTTTTATTCTTGCGTTGATCCAATGCTCTTATTAAAAAAAAAATCATTAAAGCTAACAAGGAACTTGTTAGCTTGTTAGATCGTCCAGAACAAACTCCTCACATCAAAGAAAAGAAAAAGCTCCTTATGTCACAACTTAACACATATAAGGTAATAACCATAATTTAAAGAGTTTTTTTTAATGCACTCATATGTTCAATTATGATACTTTATTATTTAACTTTTACATTATCTCACGAAAAACATTTTCTTTTTTATAAAGGAATATTTGGAGCCTGTTCAACCCGGTGTTGGTAGTAATGGCGCTACAGAGACCCTACAGAGTTCTGATGTAGGCGGTCATATAGTTGCTAGAGAACTATTTACTTCTCCATATTCCACACCTCATTTAGATATGAGCCATGACACACACTGACAGACATCCACACCTTGATCAGAGTCTAGAGATGGTGGCAGAGGTGAGGATCATAGTAATGTGGTTGAGATGGTTGCATTTCCTGGAGCTAGACGTGTGATAAACATGGGGACCCTTTTGTGCACATTTTTGGTCGACGATAATGGACTTCCATAAAACAATCAAGACTCCCAGGTAGTTTTAATTCATATTTTATTCGTTTAATGTTGTCCTCATACAAAAATCATCTAGATTATTAATTTTAAATTAATGATCATATCTTTTTGTGTGTAGGAAACGACCTTTTTTATAGGCATGTAGAGAGCAAGACCTTGTCTATTTTTGGGGAAACCTTACACATGAGGTGGAATTTCCATAATTCCAACCTCAAAAATGAACTTGTGGATTATCTTGAAGGCCTCTGTGGTGTAGACACGTTCAATAAAAAAATGGCCACATCTGCAGTGGGTGAATATTTAAAACATATGTGGGATGTTTATAGACGAATCTTGGTGAGAAATCCTAGGTATGAGCGTCCTCCCTCAATTCCAAAGAGGTAGTGGAAGGCGATCATTGATGATGCAAAAGAGAAGATTTTGAAAAAATCAGGAGAACAAATAATTGGTACACCAAGGTAAATTACAATTTTTTGAATTCAATACTAGCTTTATTTTTCTTTAGATCTAAATAAAAGTGTGGTTATATATAACATACTTGAAAATTTTGATGATAGGTTGCCTGAAACTTCGAAGGAAACCAAAGCAAGGATTGCCAAACATGGCCAACACAAGCTAGACCAGGGCAGCTACTCGAGGTTATAGTCACGAATCATAAGTACCCAAACATATTAAGAATATTATTTGTATCACCTTACAATTTTAAGGTAATTGCAGCCAAAAACATTAAAAAACCATACCCTTATGCAATGCAGGGCGTCAACTTCGGAACTGAAACCACGGAGGAAGACCTCCAACTTGGTTACAAGTATGGTTATAAATCTGTGGTTGATCATAGGAAAAGCATGGGCTAGACCCCAAGATCCAATTTGTGGGATAAGGTAAATAAAAATCAGTCCACATTAACCTTTCATTACTTATAAAATACGTAAATGTTTGATATCTTCCATAATTTAATGTCTTACTTTGTTTTAATTATGGGAGAAACACTATCAACAAAACCATTAGTACTGGACAACAAAGCATTGATAGTGAAATGCATCTAGAAGATCATGGTTCTCCCCAACAACCCCATCCCAGTGAGGTGCAGCCCTAAGATGTTCTTGTGACTGAGGCCGATGATGGTAAAATGTATATATATTAATCATATACTTAATAATTTTGTACTTATAAATTTTGACATTTCAATGGAAGAGAATATCATAGATGATCCTCCTTGACCCGAAGATTAGGTGAATAGGACGTAAGCCATTCCAACGGTGCCAACTAGAGGACCAGGTAAATAATTACATTGCAGAGTTTTTTTTTTAATATTAATGAACTACTTCAATGATATTTAAAAATTGGCCATATAAATTTAATATTTTTTATTTTTTTAGGTGATGGCCCCTCACAGCAGCATCCACACCGCGGGTATGAGACTAGACGTACTCAACGTGAAAGGACTAAAACAACATCAACTGTTGAAGAGCACCCAGTAAACGAAGACATGGACATGGATGATTTGCTTAAGAACTGGAAAGCACAAAAGAAGACTAAAAGAAATTCATGATGTCATGTAAT
>JZKD02S0101250.1:118003-133611 GCA_000966675.3 Picea glauca
TCCATTCTTATGAGAACTTCAAGCCTTAGCAATTCTCTTGAACCTCTTGTATGGTAGACGATGCACTAGATACATATGGTTAAGATGGATTTTTATTATGCATGGGGTGCTCAAGAATGGGATGATATTTTATTAGGTAGAATTCATATCTAATATTCTTGCACAATGTATTCCAAAGGCTAAAAATCCCTTAGATAGTGGTGAATTTGATTTTTACATGGCATCTTATCTTATGTATTGTGTATGTGTGAGCTAAGAGTTCTCTTGTTTCAATCCCACCTAGTAGCATTCCTTTTCACTTGTACATGGTTATTTCCTCATAGATGTTTAGATATTATTCAGTCATTTAACCTTTTAATGTCTTTGAAAAATGCAGGTTTGAAGGGTGGTTACCTCCACGATCCCAAACATATTTCCGAAAAGGTATAAATCATTTTCTTCTCTTGCATCATGAAATTTTCCTTCATTTCCTTGTATACTTAAATTCAAAATCAGAAAACAAAATGACACATAGCATGCATAACACATAATTTTTTTATGATTGGGAGTAATAGTAATTTTTCATATTCATAAAAAAAAAAATGAGACTTATCTTTTAACAAAAATTGGTCGAAGAGATTGGTCATGTAAGAGAAAATTTCCATTGAACCACAACCATCTAGTATTTATACCACCACCAACCTAGGCTATGAGGCCACCATGGTGAAAAAACCAAGCAATAAGATTCTATATTTCTCATCCCAACCTTTCTATTCACAGTCTTATCTAACCTTCTCAACACAAAGCATTACAAGAATCTGATTCATCCTGTGATAGATTAGGAACTTTCTTCCACTACAACATGCAACATAAGGAATATATTCACTTTATGTACTTCATGGTCCCTTAGATATATTATTCTCTCTCAACCCTCCTGTGTGTGAGAAGAAAGGTTGCAAGGTTACAAGGTTACAAGGTTACAATTCCTTGAATAATATATCTATTCACAATTCGTGTCTACCTTCAAATCGTTTCACCACGTGTCTACCTTCAAATCGATGGCTCTCGTTGTTTCAGGATTTTGGTCCCTTCAACCAGATCAATGAATCTCCAACTATCTTCTTGATCAATGGTTAAGATCTGCTTCGACAATTTAACCTCCTCTTTGTCCATGAACTTTTGGAGTTGTGGATCTCATGCCACTTGTCCTCCTTGACGATGGACGATCCCAAATTTCTTTGGGAATTTGGAAATTTGGTGAATTCACCCTCCTGCATGTGAGAAGCATTAAGGATCATGCACCTTGATTTGATCATACGATTATTGGTCCTATGAGCTATGATCCGATGACCATTGTCTCTCCTCCTCCTGATTTTCTGACTTCCTCCAACTTAGAAGATTTTCTAAGTATTCAAAGGCCTCGACCTTTGTTCCTCTTATGAATCTATCTCTTGGACCTTGTCTGCACTTCTAAAAACCGTTATCTGTTCTAATATTTCTCGCCCTCTACTCCTTTGACTTCTTAGAGAGTCACTTCGATAGTTAGTTAAGTTTCAGATCTGTTCACTCCTTGCAATAGATTTTGGTGCAAGTTTTGGGTTCTTGTGGACGACTGTGCACACCTTGCAATAGTCACTTTGCACTCCTTGCAAAGGGAAAGTTTATGCTATCTCTTATGAGCTTTGGAATCAAAATAGATTCTGTCAACGCACTCCTTGCGGATTGTGTGCACACCTTGCGTAGACTCAATCAAAGAGATACAATTGGAATTTATGCAAACATCTCACAATTTCATGTATTCATAACAAAATTCATTCATTCATGAAAACAAAAATAACAAGGAATTGAAAACAGTAACAACACCATGCATTGGATCAATTTTTCTCTGTTATATTCATTCAGAAGTAAAATGGCTACAACTATGATAAAGAAAAACAACTAAAAACTCATAAATTTCCTACTAACTCGCAGCAGCCCCATTTGGTCATACAAAACCTCTATTTATCTCAGAGGGTTCTTTGGGTTCCCCCTGACTATTCATCTACTCGAAAAAAAAACCTTAACTTCTATCTTATTTCATTTACATTCAAGACTGGGAGTGAAAACTCCCATATCACTTGTGATCATTCACTTCCAAGCATTTGATCTTCTTCTATTTTTCAATCAGCTCCAAAAGACTCGTAGTAACCTCCAATGCTTAATATTGTGAAATGATTCCAAAGTGTTGAGTTGTCCTACCACACATGCTCACTAATGATGCTCCTGCATCATACTCCCCTGGACAAAAAATCATGGACTCATGTCCATGAGCTCCTGCACCTACTTTCCATGCTTCTGGATATCAGCTTCATTTTCCCAACTAGCATCTTCTATTGGGTGTCCCTTACACTTGACCAAATATTCAAAATACGTCTTCCTCCTGGTATTTTTTCCAATCCTCTGATCAATCATCTTCTCCATCTGTGGTTTTTCTGCTATAGGAATTTGTTTCTCCCATTGAATCTTCTCTTGATCTGTTGATCCCTATGTGTTACATTCCTTGTAAGGGTACAAGTTTGAAACGCTAAATATGGGTGATATGTCCACATCATTTGGCAGCTCAATCTCATATGCATTTTCATCAAAATTCCTTAATATCTTACATGACCGTATCTTCTTCATATTTAACTTGTTATATGTTCCCCTAGGGAACCTTTCTTTCCTGAGATGTGCCAGAACTTGTTCTTCTACTTCAAATTGAATTTTCCTATGATATTGATCAACTCTACACTTGTACTCTTGGCTAGATCTTTGCAAATGTCCTCTGATCTGGCTATGGAGCTTCTGCATTTCTACAGCAAAATCTTCTGCTCAGTGCTTCTGATCTAACTTTGTTCCAAGTCTCTCAACTTAGAAACTCCTCTTGGTTGCATTCCATACAATAATTGGAATGGGCTCTTTCCAGTGCTCCTGTTTGGTGAGTCATTGTATGCAAATGATGCTTGTGGAAGAATTTGATTTCATTGGTTATAATGCTCAGTGACCAGAATCCTCAATAAGTTTCCAAAACTTATGTTTACCACCTCAATCTGTCCATTTATATGAGGGTGATAAGATGAGTTGAAGGACAAATATGTCCCCAAATTCTTTCATAGCATTCTCTAGAAATGACCAACAAATTTAGTGTCTCTATTTGAGACAATGCTCCTGGGTAGTCCATGAAGTCTCACAACTTCCTTGAAAAAAAAAATTGCAACGTGTGTTGCATCACTAGTCTTTTGGCATGGGATAAAGTGTGTCATCTTTGAAAATCTATCCACTACCAAAAATATGGAATCACATCCTCTTTTCGTTCTTGGCAGTCCCAACAAAAAATCCATGCTTATTGCATCCCAAGGCCTCTCTGGTATTGGAAATGGTTGATACAATCCAATGTTCTGTCTTTTACACTTTGCATGTTGGAAGATTCTACATCTGTTCGCAAATTTTATCACTTCTGTTCTCATACCTGGCTAGTAGTATGAACTTCTCAACTGTGAAAATGTTTTATCATGGTCGAAATGTCCACCCAATCCTCCACTATGCTTTTCCTTCAAAAGGTTATCCCTCATTGAGCATTTTGGTATGCACAACTGATTTCCCTTGAACAACAATCCCTCTTGAATCATATACTCTGTCCACCAACTCCTGTCTCTCAGCACATGATTTTCACATGCTTCGTATGCTTCCTCGAAATTTGGATAATCACAATACATATCCTTCAGGTGTCCAAACCCTAAGATCTTCACCTGAAACTCCTGTAGAATCAAACATCTCCTACTTAATGCATCAACAACTTTTTTAGCATTCCCAACAATATGTTTTATGAATAAAGTAAAACTCTGCATAAACGCAATCCACTTTGCATGCATTTGATTCAATTTTTCCTGCCTGGTTATGAATTGTAAAGCCTGGTTGTCGCTATACAAGATAAATTCATGTGGAACAAGGTAGTGCCTCCATTTCTTCAAGGCTTGAATTATGGCATAGAAATCCTTATCATATGTGGAGTATTTTTTCTTAGTCTCATTCATATTCTCACTAAAATAGGAAACATGCCTATTGTCCTGACTCAAAACTGCTCCAATTGAAACTCCACTTGCATCACATCTCACTTGGAATGTCTTTCCAAATTTTGGTAAGACCAAAATTGGTCGTTCTGTTATTTTCTCCTTCAGTATATTGAATCTCCTCTCGGCCTCCTTTGTCCATTTAAAATACTTGTGCCTCTTCTTCACTATATCCATCACTAGTGCACAAATCCCACTGAAATCTCTGATGAATTTCCTATAGAAAATTTCTAATCCATGGAAGCTTCTTACCTCAAACATACTCCTTGGTGATGGCCATTCTTTGATCACTTTCACCTTTTTTGGATTCATCTTCAGTTCATTTGAAGAGATCACAAAACCCAAGTAAATGAGCTCTGTCTTCATAAAAGAGGACTTATTCAGATTTATCAATAGATTATCCTACTGTAGTCTCCTAATCACTAGTGTCAGGTGTCTCAAATGCTCCTCTTTAGTTCTTCTAAAGACCAGTATATCATCTAGATATACAACCATGAACTTGCCAATGAAATATTTCAGTATTTCATTCATCAACCTCATAAAATTACTTAGGGCATTTGTTAAGCCAAATGGCATAACAAACCACTCATACAAACCTTTATTTGTCGTAAAGGATGTCTTCCACTCATCAGCTTCTCTCATTCTTATCTGGTGATATCCACTTTTCAAATCTATCTTAGAAAAGAAATTTGCTCCACTCAAACAGTCCATTAAATAATCCATTCTCAGAAAAGGGAATATATACCTGACGATGATCTTGTTAATGGCTATTGAGTCTATACACATTCTCCATCCTCCATCCTTCTTTAGACTCAACATAGTTGGCACTATGCATGGGCTCAAGCTCTCTTTGACAAAATCCTTTTCTAACACTTCCTAGAGATGGTTCTTTACCTCCTCATTCTCTCGAGGTGTCAGTCTATATGTTGATTTGTTTGACATACTTTCTCTTGGTATAAAATAAATATGATGGTTGATACATTTGATGGGTGGCAATGAGTTAGTTAGCTCATCCACCACTATGTCAGCAAAATTATTCAAAAATTCCTGAACTTCTTCAGTTAAATTATCCATCAAAGTACTTTTAAGGATAACTCTTTGTTTCCTCACTACAACAAACTACATTTCTTGTTCTTTCTTGAATTCTTTTAGGAATTCCTTCTCGCTCATGAGAAGTATGCTTGTGATGGCTTCCTCCTTCACTTTCTTCTCATATATTGGCAACAAGATGTGTGTCCTACCATTATTCTCCAAGGTGTATGTATTCTTCCTCCCATCATGAATGACATTCTTGTCAAACTGCCATGGTCTTCCCAACAAGATATGAGATAAATCCATGGGAATTACATCACATATAATTTCATCTCTATATCCTTATATCTTGAATTCAACAAGGCATTATTTAGTAACCATTACCTGGTGTCCTTTTTGAAACCATGAGACTTTGTATGGATTTGGATGTACAGTTGTCTCTAGCTCCAATTTATCCACCATCTCTATGGATACTAAGTTATCAGTGCTCCCACTGTCAATTATCACCTTGCATACTCTGCCTTTAATCGTGCAAGATGTCCTGAATAGACTGTTCCTCTACACCGACTTTTCAACTTCTACCTTTGGTTTTAAGAGAACCTTTCTCAACATCAGGGATGTTCCATCCTGTTCTCCTTCTGCTTCAACATTCCTTCTATGTGCTTTCAAAATGTGAGCTTCACCTCCTCCTTCTTTCTTTTTCTCAAGACATTCCCAAGACATGTGCCCTGTCTTTCCACTAGCATAACACCTTACTTATGCTCCTCTGCTTCTTCCTATTCCTCTAGAAGAACTTCTTCCACCACCCTATCTTCCTTGGGAACTTCCTCCTCTTTCTGAGTGACTTTGTGGTTTCTTAGTCTCGTCTTTAGATTTATGTGTCTTGTCATGGGAAACTCCATTTCCTTTGTTCAAGACCAGGCTCCTACCTCTACCTCGTTGGCTTTGTTTTCTGGCCAACTTCTCCTCTGCCTTCAGGGTGAACTGGCAAGCATCCTCCACTATCCTCATTGACATCATGTTGATCTCATCCTGGATTTCATACCTCAGGCCATTTATATACCTAGCAACTGTTTCTTCATCTTTCTCTCTTTGTCCAGTTCTAATGTTCAACTTGTAGAACTTCTCTGTGTACTCTTTAACTATCATACCCTTTTGTCTTAGGTTTTGCAACTTCCTGAACAGATTGATCTGATAATATTTGGGCATGAATTTGTCTTTCATCTTGGATACCACTATGTCCCAAGTCTTTATCTTTTGTTTTCCCTTGCTTCTCCTCTCAACCTGAAGTTCATCCCACCATAGTGTTGCATGTCCTTTTAGCTTGGTGACAACATGTATCACCCTTTTCTCCTCATTGACATATTCACAGTCAAAGTATTTGTCCATGGATATTATCCAATCCAATATCTCTTCATCATCCAAATTTCCTTCATACATTTGGACCTCTATCTTGGCTCTAGCTTCCAATCTAATAATTTCTCTTAGCAAGCGTTCTTTGGCAACATTTTCTCTTACATCTTCTTTGACTTCTACTTCTTCACTCTCTGCATCGCTAATGTCTCCAACATCAGGTGCCCTCCTTTGTGTTGCCTCCATCGCCTCTAATATTGAACAGATCTCTCACATTTCTCTTTCTATAGAATGATTGGTTAAAGGTGGCTTCACTCGTCTCCTTGGTGGCATCGTGCTGATTGTCTCTACGGGATTCGAGAGTTTCAACTTTCCATCTGAAACTCTCGAAGATTTCTCTGGATTTTGCGATCCATCACCATGTGTCCCTCTGGATTTGACGGTTCAGATCTCCTTCGGCTCTTCAGGCTTCAGGAGTTTCAACTCTCAACTAAAACCTTTGAAGTGATTTCCTTAGAGTTCACGATTCGTCACCACGTTTCCACCTTCAAATCGACGGCTCTCGTCGTTACGGGAGTTTGGTCCTTTCAACTAGATCAATGGCTCTCCGACTATATTCTCAATCAACATTCAAGATCTACTTCAACGATTTCACCTCCTCTTTGTCCATGAAATTCTGGAGTTGTGGATCTCACACCACCTGTCCTCCTTGATGATGGACAACCCCAAATTTCTTCAAGACTTCAGAACTTTGGTGAATTCACCCTCCTATGTGTGTGAAGCGTTAAGGATTGTGCACCTTGATTTGATTAGACGATTTTTGGTCCTCTGATTTATGATCCGATGACCACTATCACTCCTCCTCCTGAGTTTCTGACTTCCTCCAAATTAGAATATTTTCTAAGTAGTCAAAGGCCTCGACATTTTCTCCTCTTACAAATCCGTCTCTTGGACCTCGTCTGCACTTCTTAAACCTTCTATCTCTTTTGAGATTTCTCTCCCTCTACTACTTTGACTTTTTAGAGAGTCACTTCGACACTTAGTCGAGCTTCGGATCTGTGCACTCCTTGCAACAGATTTTGGCACAAGTTTTGGGTTCTCACGGATGACTGTGCACACCTTGCAACAGTCACTTTGAACTCCTTGCAAAGGGAAAGTTCACACTATATCTTATGAGATTTGGAATCAAAACAGATTCCGTCAATGCACTCCTTATAAACTGTGTGCACATATTGCATAGAATCAATCAAAGAGATATAACTGGAACTTATGCAAACATATCACAATTTCATATATTCGTAACAAAATTCATTCATTCATGAAAACAAAAATAATAGGGAATTGCAAACAATAGCAACACCATGCATTGGATCAATTTTTCTCTGTTATATTTATTTAGAAGTAAAATGGCTACAACTATGATAAAAAAAAGCAACTAAAAACTCAAAAAATTCCTACTATCTCGCAACAACCCCATTTGGGTGTACAAAAACTCTATTTATCTCAGAGGGTTCTTAGATTTCACCACGACTACTCATCTACTAGAAAACAAACACTAACTGCTATGTTAGTTTAGTTATATTCAAGACTCAGAGTGAAAACTCCTAGATCACTCGTGATCATTCACTTCCAAGAGTTTGATCTTCTTTTGTTTTTCAATCAGCTCCAAAAGACTTGCAATAACCTCCAGTGCTTAAGATTCCAAAATGATTCCAAAGCGTTGAGTTGCCCTGCCACACATGCTTGCTGACGATGCTCCTGCATCACACTGATGCATCATTACATAAAATTCCCTGGTGCGTACATAAAAAAAAATGGGTCGGTTCTCCATTACATTAATTTCTTGATGCGTACATAAGATGAAAAGACACTAGTGTGTTTATAGTTATTATGCCTTAGATTCGCATTTTGTTGTATGTAACACTAGTGCGCTTTTATTTTATGTATGTCCCGGTGCTTGTATAATTCATACATGTCGGTGCCTATATTACCCTATGCACCAAAAGGAACTAAAATTTTGAATATTTGAGGTGAGATGTCAATATGATTCTTTGTTCCGAAACATCGATGCTTTTATTATATATAAAGCATCAGTAAGTTTATTTTATTTAAAACACTGGTGTTTTTATTATATTTAAATAACTGATGCATATTTATCACATTCCCACCATTAAATTCTAAAACAATATATATTATCGCACGTTATATGCACAAGTGCTTTAGTATAATTAATATGCATTGATGCTTCAATATGCTTAATATGCATTGGTGTGTATAACCCCTTAAAAGACACTGATTTCTATATTATTTCAGGGACCATTTTGTGAGTTCATAAGAATGCACCAATATGTATATATTTTAATTATTTTTTTTACAAATAATTTTTATAATTAATATTCTTTTTTATAGTTTTGTTATTGCATTTTGATATAATGATTGCATTAATGCCTTATCCAACAAATTACACCTGTGTTATTTGCAACAATGTAAATCATTCACATATTAATTAATTAGTTATTTGCAAAAATATGAATCATTCACATATTAATTAATCAACAATGCAACGTTTTACAACATTTGACAATGCAATAAAATAAGAAACTCGTTTTATTATATATGAATAAGAGATCCATGGTGATACAAAATGGGACAACGTAAAGGTCCACAATAATCAAAATGGAACCAATATGTAATTGTTAAAGTTATTGGTAACATGTCGTCATGCAATTGAGACATTATGTCCACTAGATTAACCAAATTTCCAAAACATACAACTTGCAATAATATTCAATTATAGTGATTGTCATTCATCACTTGAACTGGTGTAATTGCTCGACCTATGTGAATCCCTCATTTCTTGATTAGTTGTAGGTGATGTTATAATTTGGTTATTTAAATGGATGTTTTCTTGCTCGACTTGTGTTTGACATTCCAACTATTCATGTTCCATCTACAAACATAGAAATAAAGTGTAATAAGTAAATCTACATTTATAATATAGTAGATTATACATTATTTGGTAAATAAAAAATCATACCATAGCAACGAGTGATTCATAAACCATACACATGATTTTGAAGCTTTGCCTCATGCCGTGTAACAAAAGATCTTATGTTGGCTCCTCTCCATACTTTGTTTTCTGCATGTTTAATATGCCATAACAAAACATAGTCAATATTATTAATATAAAGGTTTCTTATTGTTCCATTAATTATACAAGAAGAAAAGTTAAACAACATAGCTACTTAAAAATTGTTCAATTAAACCTTGATACTTCAACATATGCTCGCAATCCTCACTTAAACCAATGCTGATCAATTGTTTGGTTGACTCTTGTTGTTATGTTAGCACCTATTAGAAGACATCCATGAACAAGTGTAAATTAATAATTTAGATATAAAGATCAAAACAAATATGAAAATTGAAGTAATGTCAAAAACGTATGTACTCACAAACTTTGCAATCAACCCTTTTCTTCCTTGTCATCCCGTCTTATGTGTTGATTGAGTTCCATTTTTTTTTTCAGAAAAAAATTTGAAAAATAGTATTCAATATGATAAATAAATTTGATGTACATAAAATAATAAATGAATGATCACATACCTCTAATGCATGTTGTTGTTGGGATGCATCTTTTTGTGATGCAATTATTTTCTTTTACCAACTCCTTATACACTTTTTTCGACATCCCTACCCACATGTATTGGATTTCACCTCGTTTGTTTCTTGGAACTTTCATAATCTTCCTGAAAAATGAAAAAAGAACAATATTTTTTTTAAACGGACATGAAAATAAATATAGCAAAATGAATTAATTTGGTAATTATTGGAACATATTATAGAAAAACATATTTAGTAATAATACATTTTATATGATTTTTTTTTGTTAGTGTAAGTTTTTTTTATTCCAAGTCTCACAGGTCTCATTGACCATGACTCCAAAAACGATTCTTTTAGTGTATGTATAACCTGATTCTTGGAGTCACTGGATTGATTTTTATATTGTAAGTGGAAATTATGTCTATACACTCTTTCTGCTATATCCCTCAAAGCTCTGTAAAACAATTTTCCCCTCTCATTAACTTCAAGAACCACTCCAGATGCACTGATGACCAAGCTATCATCATAATTTACATCCTTAAGATTAATCGCTAACAAGTTTTAAAAATGTGAAATCAAATGTTTAAAACTTGTTAGCAATTAATCTTAAGAAATTCATTTTTAGTAAAAAGTCAAAGAAAAACTTAGTGTTGATTACCTTTCGATCCACTTGTTTCCTCTCTTTGGAACATTTCCATAAATATTTTATTCTTTTTTTCACTCTGATTGCGAACAAACTTATTGAGTTTCTTCAAGTTTTTTCTCTGCATGACACATATTAACCAATACACTTCATTAATTTAAACTTACAAATATTTCAAATATATTAAATTGTTAAGAAAATTTAAAGAATTTTCCTCCTTCTCTTCTTGGGATGAGATACCATTGTGCTCGCTACAATAAGATGTTTTCTTTGAACTTCTATCAACCATCTTGTATAAAAAAAATCAGGAATCATCAAAAATAAAATTATGAAATTTTTATACAATCTAGTATTTTGGTGCGCATAATTAAACATAATGCCCCGGGGATTCAAACATATACATGCACCAGTGTGTATTATCAGTCATTGTGCACCTCTAACCCATACGCATATGATACAGATATCAACATTATTTATTTTTTCGACCAATCAATGCTTTTCACAAATATATGCACCCTGGTGCACTTTTCTATAAAGCGAGCACCAGGTTGCTACCTTTGTACAATACCCACTAGTGTGATTTTCATGTACAATGTGCACCATGTACCATGGAAACATTTTTTGATAAAATCACTAACAATGACAAGGTTTACAAGGTTTGGGATACAATGCAATGAGTGGGACCATTGCAACGGATACCAAAACGCCCCATATGCAACTAAAAAAACCCTATAAAAATGATCTATTTCTTAAAAATATAAACCCTATAAAAAAAATTTACTTAAAAAAAGAGGGGAACTAAAAAAAACAATAAGAAATATAGGGTTTCCAATACCAAAGGTAATTTTGAAACCCTTTTATTTTTTTAACATGAATTGAAAATAGTTTGAATCAAATAGGGAAAGATTGAAATGATCATTAGAATGAAAGCACATGCTTGAAATTTCTTCTCTGCAGATTTGTAGGTGCCCTACGGATCACTTCCAAATTTGGCTTTGCACAAAAATCTACCCACTTGAAAGTCTTTGGTGGTAAATCTCTCTTCCACAAATATTCCCTCTAAATTTTGCCAAAAAAATGAAATAATGAATAGTGTTTTAATTTACAAACAAATACATTTTGAAAAATGAAATTCACTCTCTCTTTTTCACTGTGTTTTTTCACTGTATATACCATCCCGGTGTGCTACAAAGCACATCGATACGCTTTGTACGTAAAAGCACTTAGTAAACTATATATTTAAAAAAATAATTTTGTTGTCAAATTGGTGTGTCATACATATTAATGTGTCCCTATGTGTATATACGTAAAATCACATTGATACCAACTTCAATGAAAAAATATAAATGAAAACCTATGCAAGTAAAATTCATGGATATTTTCTTTTATGGAGGTTCTAACAGAGGTCACAGTTCAGTGCATTTCATAATGTATTGCACTGGTGGATTCTCTATATACCAATGCAACGTTTCCTAATCAAATCATTTAAAGAATCGATAACATTTAATATCAAACTCATGCACATATTAATGATGGTTTTGGCTCAAATGCAAGGAAAATAAAGTTATAATATCAAATGGCCAATACTTCAGATTCTAGACCATTTCATATCATTGCAAGTTTGTCAAATTATCCCACACAGTTTGAAGTAAGTCTAGATTTTATTCATAATTAATTTATCTGATTGAATTTATGTCATTTATGCACATGCATTCATTGAATTTTGTAGGATCAAAAATCAAGATCAATATCAGATGAGTAAGATATTCCATCAGTGAAAAAAAATTTCAAGCTCTTATCAGGAGAAAGATACCACATGCAAATGTTTGATGAAAATGGAAAGCTTCTTTACCTTGCCAATTGTAACATGTCATCTTCCAATAACCTTCAGCCTAGGTCAATGGTATTACACCATGAATTGGATCTATTTTATGAAAAACCAATGATATGTGGTTTTTCAAAATGTAAAGGACTAAAGAAGAACCCTCGAAGTGTCACATTATCCAATTATATTAATGATCGACTATCCAAAGTTAATGGTCTAATACCTCCCACTATGATCAAGAATCCAATAGGTGATATAGAAAAGACACGTAGGAACACTTCCATATGCTCCTTTTTGAAAATTTGGAAGTTGATCAAATACATTTCATCCTAAATTGTCCAACTCATCTCCTTTGGTTGAGTCAATAGAGAGTTCTTATTGTGAGACAAATATGATATCATTACTACCCAAAACATCACTACTAGGAGATCCAAAAAGTTGTATGAGCTAGAAGCATAAATGTCAAAGTACACACCAAAGTTTGTTCAATTGTTGGAAGTTAGTGATGCATTCCCTCTTCCTATCCATCTGCAAAGTAAATAACAAACCTATTACAACTAAGCTTTGTATGGTGCTTGGTCATATTCCATGCTTGTGCCCGATGTTGGAACCGAATCCTCTTTTTATGGTAATAGTTATATGATTTCCAAGTCTAAAATAGATGTTGTATATGTTGGGTTGTTTATCCTTTCACATGTATCTGTTCCTCCCAAACACTCAGTGGCACTTATGCCATTTTATGGTCCTCTTTCTAATCGGTCTGATTACTTGAATATTGTCAAATACAAACATAAAACTTCCATGTATAATATATGCATGAATGGTTATTCCTCTAGAAAATTTAACAGTAAAAACCTATTATATATTGGCGGTCATCCATTAACTCATGGGAACATCACAAGGTTCATAAATAGTTGCAGAGCCTCATTATTTAGTGCAAATTGTTCCTTTGAGGAACATTCCAATGACAAAGATTTCTTAATGAAAATGAAGGCATCCAAATTTGTTGTTGTGCATGCAATACGTAGTTTGTCTCTTGGTGATGATTTGTTAATAAACTATAACTTTGTAGACCACCATAAAAAATTCCTTGCATTGGGTTTACCTTTAGACGTCCCCTTGGGCCGTAATAAAAAGATGATTGAGTAATTATATTTTTGGATTTTCAATGGAACTAATGTAAATGCATTGCTTAATTTGACATTTGTTTTATAAAGTGGTTGTTTGCATGTTACAATTATTACATCAAATATGGGGACTAAGCTCCCTATAACATCTACACATGGACTTTTGTTTATTATATTTATTGGGTTTTTCTAGTTTTTTTATATTTTTTAATATTAATATAAAATTAATTTAATTTAACATTCTTTTAACCTTAACAAATTAATTAATTTCTTCACTATTGAAATCAAATACTTATATTTCCTTATGAGGATATTCATAATTAAGTTGGTGGTGGAGAAAAAAATCATAAATTCATTTAAAACAAATTGTGTATATTAAAATTTATTATTATTAATAACTTCATTTTCATATTTAATAATATAACTTTTTTTAAATTCATATTTAAAATTCATTACAATTAATGATTACATTTTTTTATAATAGTTTTTTTTTTAAATATAACAATTATAAATTTAATTATGAACAATTATTATAATGTTATCAACAAAATCAATGAGAAAATAACATTTCGTAAAAGTAATTTTTTTTTAAACATGTTTAATCAACATATTGTATCTTGTTGGAAATTAAACAATTCATCTTGAAGAAGAATTAAACATTATATGACATTAATATTTATAATTTTTAGCAATTACAATCTGAAGTAAACGATTACATAAAACTAAATTTAAACATTATATAACAACTCTAAATTCTAATGAGTGATACATCTTAAATTTAATTTAAAAACAAAGAAATCATTAGCATACTTATAATACATTTTGTAAATCAAACAACAACAACAACAACAAGAACATGATTTGAAAAAAACACAATATACATGTGTTCTATATTGTTTATAGTGCACCAGTGTGATGAAAGCACACCGATGCAGTTGTTATGTAATACTACTTCGAAAAACAGATTGATTGACAAAGTACGTATGAAAACTTCCACAATTAAAGTTTTGTGGAGGTTGTGCTTTGCAGAGGCAATCACTCTTTGGGGCCTCTCATAATTTAGTGCATGGACTTGATCCTCTACCACTTCTTCAGTGCTCTGCCTCACATTTCCTTCTCAACGGGCCACTTGAATTTCTCCAAGATATCGTCCTCGTCATTCTTGTAGCCATAATATGAACTAAAATCAATTCGCTTGTAAATCACATACCTACAACTCCTCTTCTTCACCTCAAGGGGGATTATCAAATAACTCTTTGAGGATGGGGAGGAATTTCAACAAGAAAGGATCATGGTGGATGTCCTAATTATAACACTATGCCAACCTAAAAAATGACCTAAGGTCCATATTGCATATTTAATAGAAGTTAAGAAGCACATATGGAAAACCAATCAATGATAAAAAAAACTTTGTCAGCATGCTTTATCGCTAAATATTAAGCATTTCCTTAGCCTCGGCCTTCTCCTCCATGAGATCCTCACTCATGTACTAACTGAGAATATCATGTTTCTACTTCTCCACAACCATGCACTTGATTTCTTTCTCATCTAGAAGGGGAACATGGGAAACAAACTCTCACTCTCTTTGTTGTTGGTTTCCCTTGTCCTGTTATCCCATTTCTTCCACCACATCGTCATATTCCTTGAATAAGACCAGATTAATGGAAACAACCTCCTCTCTCTTTAAACGACTTTAAATGTTTATATATATATATATATATATATATAAATATATAAACTAAATTAACAAGCCTAAAATAAAATAATAAATACAAAATTTTAAAAAAACTTAAAAAAAAATAATTAAACAAAAACGTAAAATTACAACCCAAAAAATATAAAAATATATATTGATGATGATGATGATGATGATTAGCGTCCACTAATACCGAATTGGTCTACTAGACCTTAAGAGGGTAAGTGATTACTTGCGATTCTTTAGAATTTTGTTTCTATGCTCG
>JZKD02S0101250.1:145184-160534 GCA_000966675.3 Picea glauca
AATGTCTCCTTGGTATATATAGGAGACTAGGAGGTATAATTACAACTAATGGACTAAAGCCGACATAAATAAAATAACATTACTAATGTATTATGCCCCAATTAAGGGGTAATGAGCCATTATTTAGGTCTTAACAGAGTTGGGTCTTGAGCTAGTTTCTCTTGAGGAAAACTTCTTGCACTAGCCCAAGCGACCTCCCATGGTGGAAGAAAAGAGAGATGAAAAAGAAGGAGATCCTTTTAATAAGTTGGTTGAGGAATCCCTCGTGCGACAAAGGAACAAGATGAAGGAAAATTTTTCTCAGATCCTTCAAAGATTATCGATGGCGGCGGTTGAAACATCTTCAACATGAAGCCATTTCACAAGTGAAACACCCTTTAAGGTACAAGTCAATTTTTATATCCCCTTATTTGAAGGCCAAATAGATGTAGATGATCTAGAAAAATGGTTGAATATGATAGAAGGTTATTACTCTGTCCAAAAAATTTCTGACAATGAAAATATCACCTTCGCTCTCCTTAAAGCCCTGCCCCATGTCAGAGCTTGTTGGGAATGTTACTAGGAGAGGTACATTGTGGATGGATCTGCACTATTTGGGAGTGAATCCACTTGGGAGGCCTTTGTATATGACCTAAAGGTGGAGTTCTATCCTATTGGAAACTATGATGACCAATACATGAGGTGGACAACTCTGCATTGGAAGAAAGACCAGACGATGTCGGAGTACACCAACATCTTTCATACCTTGCGCTCAAAGATAGGTATCAAAAACTCTGAGCAACACCTGATTTTGAAGTACCGCAATGGTCTACATAGGTACATTGAAACCGAGATGGATTTCTTGGACATGTCCTCACTGGGAGCTTCTTATCGATATGTAGTCAAAATTGGGCAGAAATTCAAGTAGCAGAGTAAGTGGGAGAAGCATTGAAAAGGAAAATCTAACTCACATAATGAAGGACAAAGCAAGGAAGGACAACCTCAAAAGATTCAATCCCATATGCAGGAAAATAAAGGTAACAAGAAGCCTAAGAAAGAGACCAGAAAGTGGTGTGAGTTCCACAATAGCCCTTGGCACAACAATGATGAATGTCTCTCAATACAGTCATCGGTGGCCTAGCTCAAAGACAAAGAGTCGACCTTCACTTGGACCCTGATTTAGAAAATAATAAAATGAGACAGATCATTGATGTATAACCCACTTCTATTGTCACAACTGCAACCATCCAACCAGAAGAGGATCCTGAGGAGGGGGAGTGACTCTTCCATTCACAGATGTGGGTGAAGGGGGCGCCACTGCATTTTATTGTTGATAACGAAAGTCAAAATAATTTCATCTCAGCATAGGTTGTCAAGAAGTTGGATTTTCCAACAACACCATACCTGCAACCATACAACATTCGGTGGCTTCGCTAGGGTCAAGATCTGCGTGTCAGCCAACAATGTCGCCTATCCTACTACATCAAGCCCTTCAAGGATGAGGTATTGTGTGATGTTTCCCCAATGGAATTCTGTGATGATTCTCGACCCTGTAGCGTCAATGTTATTCTGGGGGGTCAAGTATGCAGGATTCTAGAGGTAGTTTCGACTATTGTCCCACAAAAAAAACACCACAAAGTAATCTCTCATACTGCAAAGTTTAACCTCTTCACAATCTGATCAGAAGGTGAACATAAGGACACTACAACCACTGCATCCTTAGCCCAAGACCTTTCTATCTGGTAGAAGCATATAGAAAATATTGTAGAAGAGTACCAAGATATTCTTGTTGCACCTACATGGGTGCCTCCACACTGCCCAGTAAAACAAGTTTATAACATAACCCTTCATACTCTTCATGTTGCATCTTCACCGACAGAGTGCTCCCACACTCATGTAGATCATGAAACTATATTGGTTGAATGGATCCAACCCCTCCAACAAAAGGTTCATGACAACCTTCAACAATCTAAGCAGGTCAAATTCTTCAACAAGGAAAGAAGCGCACCAAGATTCAGATTTAGCAGAAGTCTCCCCATCTCTCAAGGGGACTTGACACAATGGGGACCATTACTTTCTAAAGGGGGAGGAATGAACCAGATGGATCTCAGTGGTCATCTATCTTTTCCAATGAATCACCATTTTGAGCCTATGATTTTGATAAACCATGATATTCACCCTTTTGATGGGGAATGGAATGTAATGTCATCTTAATTTGTTAATTACAGACATCATGTAATGATTTCCTAGTGGTCTTATGTACATGCCTACAACATAGCATTAATTCACTGGATTCCATTAGAACTACACAATTAAGCATGCTTAGGATAGAGTAGTATTGGGATGGGTGATCGCCCGGGAAGTCCTAGTGTTTTACATGCCTATGGAATTTTATAAACTTAGTCCAATTTATCCCACATGCATCATGGGAATTATTCTCCTCTCACTCTCTCATATATAATTGAGGTGAAGGAGGCCCTTTAAGCATGCAATGGAGTGTAATGTAAAATTTGTTGTGAATGAAGTGTAGCCAACATCTCTTTCTTTTCAGATATAGATTGCCCCATTCTGTCAATTTATGTTCTACTGTGTTTTTCTCTCTTGTTCATCAATAGAAGTTGGTTTTCACTATATTTTTGTGTTCTCTTCATTATCTCTATGTATTTCCTTGTTATTTATCGGTTATATTTTTGTCTTCATGTCGTTCTCAAAATAATCTGAATCACACAATGAAAATTGGTCTAGCAATTGTTTTTATTTATCCTACCATGGTGCGCTAAAGGACAGTTTTACGCACCAATTCACAAGATTCAATGGCATCAGTGTGTTTTGATCAGTTATTTCTATTTGTTTTATAACTAATGACAATGTGTTTGAAAATATAAGCACTGGGGCGTTAGTTTTTAGTTGTGCACCAGTGTGTATATACTGTAAGGTGCACGGTAAAAAATTTCCACAAAAACCTCTGGTCACCTGCATCCACTAACAACCTCCGCTATGAATAGTGACGGTGTGTTTAAACAATTAAGCACTAGTGCAGTATGTTTTAGGTGTTCACCAGTAAAACAACCTCTGCAAAAACCTTTGGTCGCCCGCCTCTGCTATAAACAACTAAGGGATAATTTTTGGGGGGAGGTTCCATAAAAGCATCCACTAGAAGGTGCTCTCCTTGTAGTGTAGTTTGCAGAAAAAACACCACCGTGATTATGTTTACTATTTGTTATTTGTTTTGTTAGGTGAATTATCTAATTTTTTTATTTTAAATTTTAAACTAGTGTATCTTTAGGTTTATTTGTTTTTTGTTCTCAAGGATTTATATATTTTATTTTAAATTATAAAATGTGGCTTTAATTCTAGAATAGATTATATACTCATCACTAGACGTAAATACAAATTTTATGATGAAGGTCAATTTTTTTATTATTGTAAATTAAACTAATTAATTATATTTGTTTTAAAGATTATATTAATGATGGAAATAAGAAAAATAATTTTTCGTGAATATAAGAAAGAAGTTAGCAAAGGTACAGAAGAATATTAAAATAAAATTAGTGGGTGAAAAATGAAGATTTAAGAAAATAAAAATCAATGTAAGGAGTAATAATATAGCCTTTAATTTTTAGAATTTCAATTTTATAAGATTCAATATATTTACCTTTACCTTTTCGGAGGCATGTAAGTCAAAACCCAATGTCTTATGGGACATGTTATCACATATAGTTCTTAAGAGTTGTGTGTGTGTTTTGTTAATACTCAGGCATGAATCCTTGCCTTTTCTTTCTCTCCTTCTCACAGGCCAAGTCTTAAATTTTTTCCGTTTCGACTGTTAAAATCAGTTTTTTGTTTTCCCCTTTTTGTTTTAAGCAACCTTGTTTCTCTTGATGTCTTACCCAAAAGAGGTTTTGGCTCGAAGGCTTTCTTTTTTTCCCTGAGGATGAACACTCACCTCATTTGTTTCAGTCTCTAGTCCTTTTGTTTTCCCAACCCACAGCAAGTCGCCCAAGTCCTTGTTCACATAGGTTGCAGCCATGGACATCAAGCACAACTTTCATAACAGTCCATTTTGGGCTCGAAATGCAAGCAACAAGCGAGTTCAGTTTTCAAGGGCGGGAATTTTACATGAACTTCAAATTAGTGGCTTGCGGGCGTTCATAATCTTGAATTTGTGTGAAGTATAGTGCTAGAGAAAAAGTCTGAAGTCTTGAAGCGTCGAAGTGCTGAAGTCTCGAAGCGTCGAAGTCCTGAAGTAAATCTTAACTGTCCATCAGAGGGGAAACGTGGAAGAAGTACACAAAATTAGAATGGCGAATGAGTTTTGAGATTTGATTTTCCTGAAGTCCGAAGACCTGAAAAAAAATCTCACTCGTCGATCTCAGAAGTCCACGCGTCATCAGATCAAGCATTTCAGGGATTTCACTTCAGAGGATTGAGCGAGTTGTGCATCAAAAAGACCGAAGATCCAAAGCTCGGACTCCCAAAGTAATCCGAGCCATCCAAGTTAAAGGGACACATGGAGGTAGATCCCCCGATTTGGATTTCGGCGCTCCAGAGAATCGTGGAAGTCAAGCACTTAGAAATTCTGAAGGGCCGAAGCCTGAAGTCCCAAAGTCTTAGAAGTGTCGAAGTGCTGAAGTGTCGAAGTCCCGAAGAGTCGAAGTGTTAAAGTCCCCAAAGCGTCGGATTGCCAAAGTACCAAAGGGTCGAATGGTCGAAGTCCTGAAGCCTCCGACGTGCTGAAGGCCCAAAGTGAATCTGGACCATCGATCTTTAGAGGCCACATGAAAACGAATCATTCATTTCGGGGATTTTCCTCAGGGGGATTTTTCATGTTTCACATTCAAAACACCCGAAGCCCGAAGGTCCGAAGTAATTCTCAGTTGTTTATCCGTGGGGGCCATGCTTCATTACATCCTCAACTCCGGAGAAAAATGGCAAAAGGCGGAGGAGGTTTGAGGTTTGAAAATTCCAAATCCTAAATTGCGAAGAAAATCGTGATGATCGATTTGAGAGGGTGTAGATTCAATCTGTCGATCTAAAAGTGCCAGAGCTGAGCTATTGATCAAAGGGCCTCATCCTAGATCGCAAGATTAGTGGTCATGCTCCATTATGGGGACACAATATGCACGAGCGATAATTTTCTTGAGCGGTCCCACAATTGAAACCATGGTAAGTCAAAGGTGTTATGTGACAAAAGATGATGGATTGCGGGCCCAAAAGAGGTCTAAATCCAAACCGCTTTTTACGGCCCCACAATCACGTGCTCATATAGCGTCGAATGCAGGAACAACGCCTGGTTTCCCCCTGAGCATTAAGTCTTGTTGAGACCCTGAGGAAAATCAGTTAATGGAAGCTAGGATTGGTGGTTGAAGCCTCGAATCACCCCATAAATGGAGGGTGTGGAGGATCTGGTCACAAAGACAAATATGTCAGCCTATGGTACCCTTAGGAGGTGATTTTCCAGCAGACCCATGTTGATCTGAGCTCACGTCTAACAAAAGGATACATGCTCAGTCTGACAAAAGAATTCACTGACGCAAAGCTTTAATTGTAAAGGCTAGGTCATAGTCCTGGTAGTTGTGGACTGAGCTGAGTATAAATAGATAGTTTTAATATTTTGTTAAGGTCATCAACTGGTTGAGTAGAGCTCCCTATTTGTTTGTAATGTTTTGATGCCAGAGTTTTTCTCTAGTTATGTATCAAATTTGAGACTTTTGCATTAATAGAAGTCAGCTTCTTTCATTTCTCTGTAAAAACTGTGATAAAACACTCGAACATGGAGGATCTAGTCAAGGGTCGTAGTTTTATTGTAATGTAGGTTTGATTACAGTATTGTTGAGACCAGTTTTAGTCATCTTCTTTGTTGTCTTATTCCCTCTTACGTTGAAAGGCTCTGGCATGGAGGATCCAATCGAGTTGTCGTAGTTGCATTGTGATGTAGGTTTGATCATTATGTTGTTGTGATTGTGTTCCTGTGACATATTTCAGTGTCTGAAGCTTGAGTTCAAGAGTGCTCTTGAGCCTGCGTTTTTCTTCACCAAGCTGCTTGAAAGCCTAATGACCATGGTAGACTTGTCCACTTTCTCACTAAGTCTTCCTTCTGCTTGCCTTTAAACTCAATTCATTGACTGGAGTTAATGAGGCCCTCACTTCCATGTGCATTGCCTACCCAGTTTTTGTGTTAGAATCATTCATGTACTAAGTTTTGTCCATTTGACCTCCACTAATAAAACCAACATCCACCAAACATTCTGATGGGTACTGGGCTTATCCTCTTGCAATATGAGGGTGACTCTTAGTGCTAACAAGACCTAATCATATACGTATCACCGCAATCAATATAACCAACATTAGTAGCACGAGCCAATATCATGAGTAGGAGCCAACACCAACAAAGCCAAAAAAAGGCTTAAGGTGATATAAAGGATTAAGGCCTTTGTAGTTGTTCCTTGAAAGTAATCCTAGTAAAAAAACTAAAGAACATAACATAGTAAAAAATACAGCAGGTCGAGAGGTAACACCAAACAAAGAAGGATTATTTTAAATACTCAATTATGACATTTTGTCATAATTTTGTCATTAAAATGAAATATAAGATGCATATGTATTTATATATTTATGTATAAATAGTAAAAAAAGGTCTTTTTTTTTTCTATGACGTAAAATAGGATAATAATGAAAAATATAAAAAACTAAATAAATATTAGAACAATAACCCCATTTTTAACCAAAATTTTGTATGAAAAGTGTGATTTCTAATAACATACAATACAATTTAAGTGTTTTATATAATGTTTTAATATGCATTTTTTTCATGTTAAATTTTTAAAGTTTATCATAAAAAACATGTTTTAGGGTAATTAAGAGCACATAAATTAGAAAAAAATAAAAATAAATGAATATATTAGAATAAGTGAAACCCATTAATGTTAATATAAGAATAAATAAACTAGAATACAATAACATAAAAGTAGATAAAATATATTACATAAATGAAACCCCATTGATGTGAACATAAGAATAAATACATTAGAGCATGATATTAGATATACTAAAATATAAAAATAGTTAAACTAAAACATAAGAAGATGTAAACATATATATTGGGTCAACATTTGTATGTTTGGGAAGTTTACTTAGATGGGTAAGGAAAGGATTAAAATATAAAAATAGGTAAACTAAAACATAAGAAGATATAAACATATATATTGGGTAAACATTTGTATGTTTGGGAAGTTTACTTAGATGGTAAAGAAAGGACTCTAATGTCTATTAGATAACATCCTCATATCATATTTATAATGTTTAGAGTGATAGACCTATTTGTATGTTTGGGAAGTTTACTTAAATGGATAAGAAAAAGGACTCTAATGCTTATTATATTATGTTTATAATATAGACCTATTTGTATGTTTGGGAAGTTTACTTAAATGGATAAGGAAAGGACTCTAATGTTTATTAGATAACATCCTCCTATCATGTTTATAATGCTCAGTGATAAGATTGGTTTGAGTTTAGTCTCCTCCACTTCATGTTTATAGAATAATGTTTAATAGTTTTAAGGTGATTAAGATTGGAGAATAATATACAAATAAATGGTTTAATAGAGAATTTGAATAGAATAATGTTTAATAGTTTTAAGGTGGTGGTAGATACGTTGAATTTTCAAAGATAAAAAGTGAGGTGGCAAGGGGCATAAACCATTACGTAATTTACCTCCTTCGTTTGTTCTTACGTATCGAGACCTCCTCAATATTATAATCCCTCACAACCTCTGATGTTTCAGTGATCCATGAACATATTTTTTTCTTCTTCAACCTCCACTGTATCGGCAATGTCTCTTAACCTTCGATACATCGGTGCCTCTCGAACATCTTCGAATCCTTTTCATTCCTCGATACGAGCAATGGAATAACTCTCAAGCAACGAAATGCAATCCGCTTACCATGCACAGAGAAGATCACACAAACGCCGATATATGTCGGCCCCTTAGACTATTTTTTTTTTCATTTTTCACATGTGCGCGTGCAAACGAAAATGGCGAATAACGAATAAGACTGGGTCCCTCAAGGCACGAATGAAAAAAACATACAAAACACTTAAATACGAGCAATCTTTCCACTCGAGTGTCCTTACTCCGGCAGGTACTGTTTTATTGTGTACGCCATCCTGCCGACAACACTGTGGAGTAGGACATGGGAGCTTGAAAATGTATTTTCTTTTTTTCCTAATTTAGGAGTGGCTTTAAAGTGAGAAAAAAAGCTAGAAGAAATTGTCATCCATGCTAAGTGGTGATTTACAAGAAGATGTGGAGTTGGAGGGATTTTGATGCCACTGGTAGAGACTGAGTGTTCATTATGGTGATGATCTATCCAAAGGACATTACATGTGGTAGTCAATGTTGGAATGATTATGAACCCAGGGTCGTGGTGATGTGCTCGAAGATGGATCTTCCATATACAAAGTCAGAAATTCAACAAGGAGATAAAATTTAGTCTAGAGATGAAGTGAAAATATGAAGGGAGTTGAACAATTGCGATTACAATGATATACAACATGTGTAGACTAAATAAATGATGGATTTTACAGAAGTCTACAGAAGTTGATGGCATGTGATTTGTAGAATGTAAGGGGTGAGTTGGATCCTTCAAAATTAGAGGGAAGAGGGAAGAACTATAGGAACTCTACATGGCCCCCGAAGCTAGATAGAAACATTGAAATACATCATTGTTATTATAGAGGTATTGCTTTTAGGTTTTTGAAATCATGATGTGTCATCAAGTAAATTAATATTTTTGTACTTTGAGGTTGTGAATCTATGCATCAAAACCCATACAAGTTTCCCAAAGTGTTGATTCAATGGCTCGTCCAATGACAACATGAAATAGCTAGTCTAGGCTACAACATGTTTAAAAAAAATCCCTTTTACCACGACAAGTAGTAGTGAGTGATACTAGATAAGAGGTGCACATAACCTTTTTTCTTACTGTTGATACATGATTATGGATGCAACTACTAATATTTTCATAGGTGATTGAAAAAATTCAATGTCTACACGTGCATCGATGTGTTTCAGTGTTACTAGCGATGTGAATCAATGCCAAGGGAGAACACATAGCAAGATAATGTGTATATCAGGAACTATACTAAACTCAATGACTAGAAATGTGTTATGGAATGGACGCGGGAAGTTTTGTAGAGTTTTCATAATATTCTCATTCATCAGGATCATGTCTAGTTTTCATAAGCATTGTTGTGATGTGGTCTATGCAAAGCGAAGTGGTGTAATGTTACCTATATACTTGTGGTTGGGAATGAACATAAGTTCTATAGTGCGAAGAGATGCATCCCGAAGTTAATGAGAAAAATTTTCTTACTAAATTGTAGGGTCCAAAAGTGTATTGGGGAACTACTGTTTCTCATGAATCCAACAAGATATGACAAGATGGTTGTGTAAAGAAAGATCTCCTAGAGTGGCTAGAGATAATACTAGGGTATTCTTTTAGAGTACTAGGGAAAGGAGAGCATGAGGTGTAGAGAGGGAAAGAGAAGAAAAGGTGATTTGAGGCATGGGGATAATAGAGGAGATAAGGGTCTTCATTAGTGGGTGTGATGCAAATAAAAATAAGGATGGGGTAAGATAGGTTGGTAAGGCTAGGGATTTTGAATGAAAGTAGTAAAGTGAGGTTATTCTAGGGTAGAAAGATGAGACAACTACATGGTATAGAAGAGAGATGATGAAACTTGATGGGATTGTTGGATGCAAGGCACAATGCAGAGAGAAAGGCATTTGGTGCAAGCTGACTTGTTGAGTCACAACATTATGTGGAAGAGGTATTGTAGTAGAGGTGTGTTCATAGGTTTTTCTATTTGTATATATTTGATCGTTATTATGGAAAGCATCACATAAAATGTCTCTTTCTTGTTCATATGGTATTCTTAAGAGTAAATAAAAATAGTCAACGGGAGAGATCTCAAATTCAACAGTGTGTTGCAAAGGCCCTATGAAAAATTCCATTGCACGATAGTTATTAATCAAAGGATGAGGGTCATCCTATTGTACCCAACCCAGATGATAAGGAAAGGCATGAGGGGTGGTTGGAAACTAAATACGAGTTACAAAGTTATGGGAAATGATATTCTTTTGAATACCATTGTCAAGGATTATGATGGAAATTTGGTCTTGTATTTGGAAATTATGATCAAATGGGAGACCTGGAGAGGGGGAATAAAGTTCATTAGACATTAAGAATAGTGATGGATTTGATGTATAAGGTTTTGAAAGAGATATTACTTTTGGTTGGAGAGAAGGTTCATAAGATTGGTGTGCATCGGGATAATCAAGGATTGCTCATCTCTGCATAGGGTTTTGGATGCAACTTGTCACTATAAGACTATGCACTCTACAACAATATAGTTTGGAGTCTTATGATAGTGGAACTAGTGTGGGGGATGAGAGGAGGTGGTGTCTATATTATTTTTGTCAACAAGGTGTGTTGCATAAGGATAACAAGGATTCAAAGAAGGGATAAGGTTATAGTTTGGGTTAGGGTTAGGTAACTAGGATCAAATTTGGAAAATACCTACGTAATTAGCATTGTGGATATGTGAGTCCTCACTCTTGAGATTTAATCTCCGTAGAATGTTTCTTAATCTAAGAAATCATTGAAACTATTCCTAGATTGTGAACATGTGGGCATGTGTGTGCCCTTACAATTCTTTAAACTTCCTAAGTGATTTACTCTAAAAATTTGAAACTATCATAATATTGTGCACATGTTGGCATGTATGGGCCCTTATAAACATTTTAGATTATGTTTCAAAAACAAGCTAAGAGGTATTGGCCTCTCCTGAATATTGTTGATTTTAAAGGGAGGTGAAGGTTTCCTTCACCTAGGATGCTAGTTCAAGTGTCCTCGTTGTCCTAGGTGGAGGCCTGACCCACTTTCCTAGCATCCTCCTATAGCAGAAAACATAATTAGCTAGATACAATCATCCATATCCACCTTGACCTGTAGCTTGGTGCAAAATAACACATCCATAGATTTATCCCACCAGGAGGGATCTTCAAGTGATTTTAGGGAAGGGGTTAGGCCTTCAAGTCTTGCAAAATAATTTGGCTAAGAGAGGCCACATGGATAGAATAGGCTTTCCCATCATGGTTCATGTGAACCTCAAAGATGCTCGAGCTATAGAAAGACTTATTATGGCTCGATGGAGACCACTAGACATGAAAGATTCATGGGATAGGTTAGTATCTTGATTATATCCATGTTCTTCAATGATTATATGCATATGTGTATTTATAGAATGTGGCATATATGGAAGCCAACTTCCATATATGTTCATTTACGGAAGAAACCTTCTGTAAATGTGCATATATGGAACTTGAAAGTGCGCATATACCGAAGCCAACTTTCTTAAATGCACATATATGGAAGTTGACTTACATATATGCACGTATATGGAAGCGTGCATATACAAAAGACAACTTCCGTCAATTTGCACATATGGAAGTTGGCTTCTGTATATGCGCACTTTCGTATATGCACATACACATAAGCCAAATTCCATAAATGAAAATTTACAGAAGCGTGCTTCTATAAATGTTGACTTCCGTATATGCACGTATATGGCAGTGCTCCGTAAATGTGCATATACGGAAGTTGGCTTTTGTATATGTGCTTATATGGAAGTTTTATACAGTATTTGTGCATATACGGAAGTGTATTTCCGTAAATGCGCATTTACGGAAGTTGGCTTCTGTATATGCGTGCATTTATGAAAGACGTCTTCTATAAATCCACATATATAGAAGTGCGCATATACGAAAGCCAACTTATGTGTATGTGCATTTATGGAAACAACCTTCCGTATATACGCATTTACGAAATTTGGTTTTTGTATATGCGTGCTTCCGTAAATGCGCATATATGGAAGTTGGCTTTCGTATATGCGCATATACGGAATCCAACTTCCATAAATGTACATGTATGGAAGTTGGATTCTATATATGCGCACATATACGAAAGCGCGCGTATACAGAAGCCAACTTCCATAAATGCTCATATATGGAAGTTGGCTTCTGTATATGAGAATATATGGAAACTTCAACTTCTGTAAATGCAGATTTATAGAAGTGTTCTTCTATAAATGCTCATATACAGAAGTTGGCTTCCGTATATACGCGTATAAGGAAGTGCTTCGTAAATGCACATATATGGAATTTGGTTGGCTTCTGTATATACGCTTATTTGGAAGCGTGTTGAAATTACTAAAACAACTGAGAGGGGGGGGGGTGAATCAGTTGTTACTGTACTTAAACAATTTTATGTTTATTAAAATATTTTTTTAAACTTCACCAAGTGACCATCAAGATTATACTAGATATGAACAACAAAAATAATAATCATCAATCACACATATGATATACACAGATACACATTTTCATGAGGAAACCCATAAAGGGATAAAACCTCTTCTTCTTCGAATGATAGGAAGTCTTTTATGTTCTATACATCATCTATATTTGAGAACCAACTCAAAATGAGGCTACCACCTCTATTTTACAAGCTGCAACTTGCTGAGAGCACCAACTCTCTCATTTCTCTAGCACCCACTATAAGGAAGCACCAACTCCTTGAGTGTTCCAACACCAACTGGATGGAAGCACCTACTTCCACTTATACAAGCACCAACTTGCATACAGAAAACTCTGTGTTTTCCCAAGCACCACCCTGCCACCCTGTTTTCTAGCCAAAACTAGATGAAATCTACAACTTCCTGTATTCAAGCACCAACTTGAATAACAGAGGATTACAGTCCTCCCTAGAACCTTTTTGATTATAAATAAATGATTGATTAACCAACACTACAGATATATCAATTCTTACCACTTCTTCTCTGTTCTGCAATTCTTCTATGTTTCACTATTCTTTTGTTTTGTTCATACTTGGCTTGACTTCTTGTCTCTTTCTATCTATTCTTTCTTTGTTCCTCTCATGCTCTTTGGTATGTGTACAATCTACTCTCTTCACCGTTTCTGTTTTGTTCATCTTTTGTTTCTCATCTCTGAGTTTGATCTCACACTATGCATACTATGATTTTCCTTTCTCCCAGTTCAACTCATTTTTTAGTGAGAACAGCCAACCTAAATCAGTCACGGCGTATTGATTTTATACAATAATTCCATTTAGTTACACTTTGAATCTCCAAAGGAACGCACAAGCAATAGAATCGCAAAAAACCCAAGAACTATGATTCAGTTCTGCTATTGTAACTGATTAATGGTCCATGAAGTGCAACAGTCACCCTTCGCTCAAAATGTCGATTAATCAACACCATTGGATTAAATCTGCAGAGACTTGCTGACCTTTCAAATATGTTCCTTGCGAACTTTACCTACTCCAACTAGCACCGGGCGTGTTTCTCCCACATGCCCATTGGCTCTGATCTTACGCTAACCAAAGAGTCGTTTTGCGATTTCATGTTTCAGGTAATTGAATGTGAGTCACCTTGATTTTCCCAACTCATGAAACTCCGAAGTGGAGCCTAGAAACACTAGCTCCTTCCCTTCTCTTTCGCTAATGTGACCACATTCTATGACCAAGAGCCACATAAGATGGGTGAGTCATGATTTCTCATATCGCGTACTCCTGCTATGAATTGCATCGAAACTCCTGACTCGTGAAATTTCGAGGTGGAGATTAGTAACATGCTAGCTCCTTCACCGATGTGACCATGGCTATGACCACAAGCCAAGAATTTGAGTGTTTTGTGACTTGCGATGTCGAGGGTTAGAGCACCTCCCTTCCCCAAACTCCCAACTTCAATCACCTCAGATCAATGGTCTGAGATTTCTCGTGACTCAATGGTCGTGATCACCTTCTACATTTAGGGATTTCCCGAGTTCCTATTTGATGTGGTCTGCAGCTGTCTTTGCTGACGTGGTTCTCCTCTCATGGCACATGTTCTTCTCCTGGATCTGACGACCCAGTTTATTCCTCGAGCCAACGGTCAAGATCTCCTCTTCACGAACTCAGACTTCATATCAGATCAACGGTCTAGATCTTCGGTGATCCGACGGTCCAGATCATTTCGTGACTTCATGTTTCACGAGGTTGAAGGACTACTCACCTCCACTCTTTCGATTTCCGATTTCCCGAACCTGCTTTATCGACCACCACGTGTCCTATGGGTTCAATGACTCAAATCTATTGTTTTGTGGATTGGGATTTCGCATTTCGCAATGTTGAAATTTCAACAAGAAACATGTGTCCAATTTACTTTTCCCTTAAAAACATTGGACAATAAATATTAATCTATTATCTCATAATTACTTGAATATAATTAAATAAAATGGGAAATTAGTTAACTATGGGAAATTCGAGTTCAAAGGTTGACTGGTAAGACATGGAGGTGACTTGAAGTTGTAACAGAGTTTTAAGTGTAGTTATGTTCGTTATGAATTAGTTTAACTTAGTTAAGTGAGTTAAGCCCAGTCATACTAGTTGTAACTAATGCAACTGAAGATTCGCCACGGTTAACTACATGCATGTTAGATCCAGTGGAGACCTAGTTGAGATAACAGGTGAAAGGGACAGTTTGTCTATCAGTTGTGATTTGAGTGAAGTGCACTCATGCAATCACACATGCAGGGGATATTCTTATGAGCATGTACAAACTAAGTAATTCGAATTCAATTGTGAGAATTCTAATTGCAGGGATTGTGCAGAGGAGGCATGCTGTCTAGACACATAGAATTGGCACATGTATTTGTTGAGTTTTTGTATGACAGTGTGAGACAATTATATTGTACTGAGAGCTCTTGTATTAGAGTTTTGTATGAGATTGTTTCATGATCCATGATATACATAATATATGATAGTGGGGTTTTTAGCTTTACGCTTTCCCGGAAAAACTTATGTGTTATGTGTTCTTGATATTTCAGTTTGTGATCATGGTTTAATTTTCCGCAAGAATAACAGTAGAAGAGATTATGTATTTAACAGTGGAATATAATTGTTAGATCAGGAGAATCACAGGAAATACTTAATTTGTATTGAAATTTCTACATGGTATCAGAGCCACGGAGCCACAGAAGTGAGGCATGAAAATAATAGTATTTTCGCAGGTCCCATCTCTAGCAGGGTGCAAACCTTAGTACTGAAAACTACGCACATTTATGGGAGAATAAATTCTCGCACCCTACTAAAAGGAGAGGTGCGAACTTCATCAAGATTCTCATAGGCTGCTCAAAGGAGAGGTGCGAACCTCCCTCACCCCACTGTGCATCACAGTGCGAACTTCCTTGTGATTTTCGCAGGCTGTACACTGGTAGGGTGCGAACTTCCTCCAATGATCTGAAAATAGAA
>JZKD02S0101250.1:164358-176135 GCA_000966675.3 Picea glauca
TCATGGCTCATCCGGGCATGACCTCTTCTACATGTGGCCATAAGCTTCCCTGAGCTTCTCTTTGGAAAAAACACCTGTAAAAGTCCTCAAAAGCCTCTTAAACCTGTCCCAATGTTTTCAGAGCATAACAATTACCCAAAAATGATTATTCAATCACAGAAGACAAACATAGGCTCACCAAAACATGTCCTCAATCAATGAGGGCTTCAAGCTCCCTAGAGTTTGCTGAAACTTCAATGGCTAAAATCCTACAAAAGAAGTCTTCAAATGGCCTTGATAACAGTGCCAATGGTTCCAGGACGTCCAAAAACCCCTAGCTGGGATTTTACGGCACCTCAATCGGCCAAAAGATGAAGAAGTTAGGCCTCCTCCATTTTTCCTCCTTCAAGCTTGTTGTCACTGGTTCTACAAAACGCACCCTTATTGAATGAACCTGACACACACGCAATTTAAAGCGTGAAAACCCAGCACACGCGCATAACCGAAAATGGTCCAAACTGTGGGACGGTTAGGGCGCCTCCATCCCCTAACCACCTAGCCTCTGGTCACATGGTGGTTAGGCATATAGCCATGGGCTTCATTTAAAAACCCCGCGCGCTAAAATTTAAGGTCATATGTGAACACAATAAAACTGTGGGTTACACATTTAAAACCCGCGCCAAACTTCGTTTTGAAATGCGCACACACACCATAATATATATAGCCATGGGTCATATATAAAGTAGTGCACGACCAAGGGCTGGGGCTAAGCCCCGGCCCCAGTCGCGGCCCAAACCACACTTACATGCAATTCAAATACATTTAAACCCAAAGTTAAAACAAGGACCAATATAGTGGCGCGTTGGCAAGTCGGAAGTTGTGAAGCCTTTGGCATAGGAGGAGGTCACCGGTTCAAATCCGGTCGACTACAAAACTTTTGATTAACAAACCAAAACCAATAGACCAATACTGGGGTGTCACGTGGCAGTCCATGATTGGGCCATGTGGCACCATGCCATTTGCCCAAAATCTGCCATGTGTTGCAATCTGATTCGCCCACTGTCAACCAATCAAAAACTGCCATGTCACCTATGCCACATTAGCATGTATGGTCAAGCCACGTCAGCATACGGTCATGCCACGTCAGCATCCGTATGGATTGTACGGACTGCCCAGTCAGCGTCCCTTTTTTTACCTGTTTGACGATTCGAACAGATTGTGATATCTCTCACTCTCGACACCCGTTTGAGATGAAACGAATTGTGTTGGGTTCGTGACGACGAGGGCTACAAACCCATTTGTTTTGAGGCAATTCCAAGAACTTTGATTTTTGAGCTAAAATTTGACCCCTGGTCCAGATTTTGATCATCCAAGAGTTCACAGGCTAGACACTAGTAGGGTGCGAACTTCCCTCGAGATGCTCTCAGGTGGGGTGAGAACCTCCCAGGGCAAGAGGGATTTCAGCAGCTGAGTTTTTGGTTGGATAACATTCGAATTTGCAGGACTTTCTTGGTGTGACAGTTGATTCAAGATCGAAATGGATTTCAATGGCTTGAGGTTGGATTATGCACTCGAGGGAAGCTCGAACTACATTGCTTGGAAGGATAGGATGGAAACAGTACTCAAAGAAAATGTCTTAAAGGACTACATTGACAAAGATGTTCCTAATCCAGATGCGACAGACACTGCAAATCTTGATGCATGGCAAAAGAAAGTGGCAAAGGTGAGGAGGATTCTGTTGGAGGGAGTATGAGACCACATTGTCTCAAGTCTCCATGGGAAAGACACACCACATGCAATGTGGAAGGTTTTGACGGATTTGTTCCAAAATAGCAGCGACCATAGGAAATTGGCTCTCAAAGATAAACTCAGGAAGATCAAGATGGAGAAGGGTGACACCATTCCAAAATATCTCACGAAGTTTGTCCAATGTCAAGATGAGCTTGGAAGTGTGGGAATAATAGTCACCGCTGATGATTTGGTGAGATTGGCTCTCCTAGGACTTCCCAAGAGTTGGCATAGTTATCAAGACTATGTCAATAGAAGGGAAAAATTGCCATATTGGGAACGACTATGGTCGGATCTAGTGCAAGAGGATTTCAGGAGGAACACCAGAGATGGATCTTCATCAAAGCGTGATGATGAAGAGGATTGTGCTTTGACTGCCAAGGCAAGGAAAGGGAAAGGGAAGAAATTCCATTCAAAATCTGAGTCTAAAGTCAAGAAGCTGGATTTGTCCAAAGTGAAGTGTTTTCACTGTCACGAACATGGGCATATCGCTACTAACTGTCTGCAGAAGAGGAAGGACAAGACGATTGTTGGAGCTGCAACTGGTGAGGCTCTTGTCTCACAATTTGAACTTGACTTCTCTTTGATTGCATGCATGGATTCAAGTGCATCAGGATCGGTGTGGTATTTGGATAGTGGCGCTTCCTACCACATGACAGGAGATAAAGAGTCTTTCAGTGACTTGGAGGAGAAAGATCTTAGAATGCATATAGAGATGGGCGACGATGGATGATACAGTGCGACTAGTATTGGTACCATTACCTTTCAGAGGGAGTTAGATAAACCATTTCAATTGAAAAATGTTATGCATGTTCCAGGTCTGAAGAAAAACATGGTCTCAGTCGCAGTGTTGGAGGACAGAGGCTATGACATTGTTTTCAGTGATGGAAAAGATTTCCTGCAACATAAAGCAACTGGTCAAGTCAAGAAGATAGGGATTTGAGTTAAGAATCTCTACATGCTGGAGGTAGATGGTTGTGGTGCCATGATGGGCAAGGCATAAAAAGTGGTGAGTCGGGATGAGGGTGAATTATGTCACAGGTGATTGGGCCATCTTCATCATGGAGCCTTGAATAGCATGCAGCAAATATCTACTGGACTTCCAAGGGGAACACTTGCTCAGTTAGATCAGTGCAATGGGTGCACCCCGGGGAAGTATGTAAAGTCCACCTTTCAAGAAAAGGAGAACTGTGCTTCGGTGATCCTAGAGAGAATTCACATAGACATGTGTGGACCATTCTCGGTTGCTTCAACATCAAAACATAGGTATTATGTTATTTTTGTTGATGACTTTTCTCGTGAATGTTGGATATTCTTCATGCAGAAGAAGGATCAAACATTCTCAAAGTTCTGTGAGTTTAAAGCATTGGTGGAGAAAGAGTCGGGGAAGAAAGTGAAGTCTCTAAGGAGCGATAATGGTGGAGAATACATCTCTAACGAATTCAAATACTTCTGCAACAGAGAAGGAATTCAAAGAGAACTCATAGTGCCTCATAACCCACAACAAAACGGGGTCGCAGAGAGAAAGAACAGAACGATCGTGGGTGCAACACGAGCGATGTTGCATGATCAGGTCCTACCAATGCATTTGTGGTCAGAAGCATGCAATACTGCGGTTTATGTGCAGAACTTTTGTTGTCATAGAATACTTGGCATGAGTACACCTGAAGAAGATTTCACTGGTAAGAAACCTGATGTTTCTCATTTTAAAATTTTTGGTTCATCTGTTTATGTGCATGTGACCAAGGATTCCAGAAAGAAGATGGAACCGACTGCTGAAGTTGGGATATTTGTGGGGTACACAGAAACACCCCATAATTATCGTGTGTATTTTCCAAATAGTAAGATGATTGTTATGTGACAGGATGTAAAATTTGATGAGGGGAAATCCATGTGGTTGTCGCTTGAGAGGGAGCTAGACTTGCATGCAGAAGAGGAACTGTTGGTTCCCAAAGATGAGTCTCAAGTTGTGGATCAGCCACATGAGGAGGTTCATGGAGTGGAGGAAACCACTCAAGCAGAGTCATCCATCAGAAATGGTAGAAAGCGCACCACGGAAGCTGACAGATTGAGACTAGATGCTGCACGGAATGTAGGAGCCCCTACTTCACAGTGCAGGCAGAGACAATCTCCTGATCGATTTACTAGATACATGGCTCTCATGAGAAAATGTATTGTGACTGAACCATATTCCTTTCAGGAAGCATTGCAGGATCCCACTTGGGTTGATTCTATGGTAGAGGAGTATGACTCCATTGTAAAAAACAGTGCATGGGAAATTGTCCCAAGACTGGTCGACAAATCAGTGGTAAGTTCGAGATGGATCTACAAGGTAAAGAAAGCTATTGATGGGAGTGTGGAGAAATACAAGGCCAAGTTTGTGTTCCGAGGCTTCTCACAGATCGAGGGGATAGATTATGATAAGACCTTTGCACCTGTCGCAAGGTAATATTCCATAAGATCCATCCTTTCACTCTCAGTGCAGATGGGTTGGCGCATTCATCAGATGGATGTAAAAATTGTGTTTCTCAATGGGATCATTGAGGAATAAGTGTACATTGAACAACCAGAAGGTTTTGAGACCTTTGACAGAGATTCACATGTGTGCAGACTCAAGAGAGCACTATATGGGCTGAAGCAAGCACCCTGTGCTTGGTACACTCAGATAGACAGTTATTTCACCGGATTGGGCTTCACCAAAAGTGAAGCGGATGAAAACCTATACCAAATTTTGGTGGAGGGTAAGCTCTTAATCATTGTTCTTTATGTTGATGATTTAATATTGACTGGTGATGAGTCGCTGATACACTCATGCAAGGATGACCTTGCAAAGGAGTTCAAGATGAAGGATTTGGGCCTTCTTCATTATTTCCTTGGATTGGAAATATGGCAGTGAGATGGTGAACCTTTTGTGTCTCAAGGCAAGTATGCAAGGGAGATAATGGGTAAGTTTCACATGGAGGGCTGCAAACCCATGGATACTCCTCTTCCAGGAAATTGGAGGAAAGAGGATGCTACTTATGAAGAGGTAGTGGATGTTACTTTCTATCGACAATTAGTGGGTTCGCTAATGTATTTAGTGAACACGAGACCGGACATTTTCTATGCGGTTAACCAGCTAAGTCAAGCGATGGTTAAGCCTACCAAAATCTTTTGGAAGGTGGGTAAGCATGTCCTGAGATATATGAAGGGCACACTTGAGTATGGATTATGTTACAAACAGATGGATGAGGTGAAGTTGCATGGCTTCACGGATGCAGATTGGGCGGGCAGCCCAACGGACAGAAAGAGAACATCAGGGGGGATCTTTAGTATCGGGTCTACAACTGTTTCTTGGTACAGTAGGAAACATAGATCTGTGGTACTTAGTTTAGCGGAAGCGGAATACATGGCAGTGAGTCAAGCTGCATGTGAGTCTATCTGGATGAGAAAGTTCTTGGTTGGTTTGTTTGGTTCTCATTTAGATCTGACAGTGATTAATTGTGATAATCAGAGTTGAATTAAACTCTCGATTAATCCTGTGTTTTATGATATATCTAAGCATATAGATATCTGGTACCATCATCTCAGAGATTGTGTGCAGCGGAAGATCATGTTGCTTCAATACATTCCTACAAAAGATTAGGATGCAGACATTCTGACGAAAGTGCTCACTAGGGGTAAATTCGAATATCATAGAGACAGGATTGGGGTGAAGGATAATCCCTTTCTTGTTGAGAGGGAGTGTTGAAAAGTCAACAAGAAACATGTGTCTAATTTACTTTTCCCTTAAATAAATTGGACAATAAATATTAATCCATTATCTCATAATTACTTGAATATAATTAACTGAAATGGAAAATCAGTTAACTGTGGGAAATTTGAGTTCAAAGGATGACTGGTAAGACATGGAGGTGAATTGAAGTTGTAACAGATTTATAAGTGTAGTTATTTTTGTGAACTAGTTTAACTCAGTTAAGTGAGTTAACCCCAGTTGTACTAGTTGTAACTGATGCAACTGAAGATTCACCACAGTTAACTACATCCATGTCAGATCCAGTGGAGACCTAGTTGAGATAATAGGTGAAAGGGATAGTTTGGCTATCTGTTGTGATATGAGTGAAGTGAACTCATGCAATCACACATGCAGGGGATATGCTTATGAGAATGTATAAACTAGGTAATTCGAATTCAATTGTGAGAATTCTAATTGCAGGGATTGTGCAAAGGAGGCAGGTTGTCCGGACACAGAGAATTGGCACATGTATTTGATGAGTTTTTGTATGATAGTGTGAGATGATTGTATTGTACTGAGAGATCTTGGATTAGAGTTTTGTATGAGATTGTTTCATGATCCATGATATACATAATAAATGATAGTGGGGTTTTTAGCTTTACGCTTTCTTGGAAAAACTTCTGTGTTATGTGTTATTGATATTTCACTTTGTGATCGTGGTTTAATTTTCCGCAAGAATAATAGTAGAAGCGATTCTATATTTAACAGTGGCATATAATTGTTAGATTAGGAGAATCACAGGAAATACTTAGTTTGTATTGAAATTTCTACACGTGATTGTGGATGTTTTCTCACCTCTGTTCGCCTGATTCTCAATTTCCCGATTTCCACGGGTGACAAATCAATGGCTCACGTTCCTCATGATATAACGGCTCAGAGAGAGTCGTGATTTCTCATTTCGTAACTTTGGGAGTCTCCTTGCCTCCATTCTCTCGGATACCCGATTTTGCGATGCTCTACATTTGTTTCCACGTATCTTCCTCGACGATGGACGGTCCCTGCTGCTTTCGGGACTTTGTAAGCCCACTTTAACTTGCACGTTAATAGTCGTACACATTATTCTGGATCCAACGACGATCGGTCCTCGCGCTCAGATCTGACACCTAAGATCTGTTCACTATTTGTGCTTTCCTTCCTAAGATTTGATCTATGAAAACTGTTCTCTTCACCTTGTTGTTGTTCTTTCCGTCAATCTTCTGAGTGTCATCATTGTTGTTCTTGCCATCAATGACAAGCACATTCTTTTCCTGAAATACATGCCAACAATCTCCCCCCTTTGGCATTGATGGCAACCCTGAAAGACTACACCTGCACTCTGCAATGATATGTTGTAGCGTCTAGACAACTAACCACAACTTTTCTCCCCCTTTGACATCAATGTCAAAGAAAATATGCTCCCCCTGAGTTGTTACAATACTTACCAAAAATATGACAGATATTCAATAAGTAATCCCCCTGACAAAGTGAACAGATTAGACGAAAGAATATATGACCCCCAACTTCTGACGAAGATATTCAAATGGTGTCACTGCTAATGGTTTAGTAAATATATCAGCTATTTGTTCTATGGAAGGAATATAATTCAACTGAACAACTCTGTTTGTAACTTGTTCTCTGAGAAAATGGTATTTTATTGGTATGTGTTTAGTCTTTGAATGAAGTACATGATTCTTGGAGACACTAATGGCACTGGTGTTATCACAGTGAAGTGGAATGGGATCAGTATAAGTTACCTTCAAATATGCAAGAGTTTGTATCATCCATAAAATATGAGTGCAGCAAGTAGCAGGAGAAATGTACTCTACCTTTGTAGTTGATAAGGAAATAGATCCCTGCTTCTTACTAATCCATGCTACTAACGAGTCACCCATGAAGAATGCACCTCCACTGGTGCTCTTTCTTTCATCCACACAATTTTCCCAATCAACATCTAAAGAAGCAGTTAACTGAAAATTATGATTTCTAGGATACCACAGACCATAAGTCATTGTTCCCTTCAAATATTTGAATATCATCTTGACGGCTGCTAAATGACTTTGTTTAGGAGCGTACTTATAATGACCTACCATTCGAGCATCTTGCATTATATCAGGATGAGATGTTGTGATGTACAAAAGAATACCTATCATTGATCGATATGTTCTTTGATCAAGATCAGGTGAAATATTATCTTTACTGATCTTGCAACCAACCATAGGTGTACTAACCAGAGAGGATTCATCCATCTGAAACTTCTTCAACATATCTTTCAAATACTTTTCTTGAGAGATAAATAACCTTGCAGAACTCTGATTTATTTGTAAACCAAGAAAATATGATAGTTCTCCTATCATGGACATCTCAAACTCTGTTTGCATGGAATTATCAAACCACTGAACAACATGATTATTAGTACATCCAAAAATAATGTCATCTACATAAACCAAAACAACTAATAAATCATCACCTTCAGACTTAATGTACATATTACTGTCAACAATACCTTTCTTGAACCCTTTGTCCTGTAGAAATTTGTCCAACCTATAATAGCAAGCTTGTGCTGCCTGTTTCAGTCCATATAAAGCCTTTTTCAGCTTGCAGACATACTCATGATTATCTTTCATTGAAAATCCTTTAGGTTTCTCCATATATACTTATTCCTCTAGATCTCCATTAAGAAATGATAACTTAACATCCATCTGATATACTTTAAAGTTCTTATGACATGAATATGCAAGAAACATTCTGATGGCTTCCAATCTTGCCACTAGTGCAAAGTTTTCATCAAAATCTTGTCCTTCAACTTGTGCATACCCTTTACAGACCAATCTAGATTTATTCCTAACAATTTTCCCTTTTTCATTCATTTTATTCTTGAATACCCATTTGGAGCCTATTACATTCTTATCTTCAGGTCTAGGAACAAGCTCCCAAGTGTTGTTCTTCTCAATCTGATCAAGCTCTTCATTCATAGCTCTAATCCAATTGTCATGCTTTTTAGGTTCAATCATATATAGGACATAAATTTGAGATTGTTCTGAGTCTTTAATCAATTTCCTTCTTGTCTGAACTCCTTTATTCATATCTCCAATTATTTGATTTTCATGATGATTCTTTCTAACAATTCTGAGAGGTGGTTTTGTTTTTGTCTGCTTATTTGAGTCTGCCTGAGTATTTGTATCTTCCTATGAATCAAAGTCTTCTCTTTCTGATCCTTGGACCTGTTCATCTTCATCTTCAACTATATCTTCTGTAGTTGATTCAACACTGCTTACATTTCATATCGGGATTTCTTCTTCAACTTTTATGTCGATACAATCAACCAATTTATGTAGCCTCTTATTATAGCATTTGTATACTTTACTGTTTGTAGCATAACCTAAGAAGATACCTTCGTCATCCCTGTCATCATATTTTCCAAGATTTTTATCATTATTCTTGATATAACACTTACTCCCAAAAACTTTAAAATGCTTGATTGAAGCAGGTCTTCCAAACCATAGTTCATAAGGAGTCTTGTCACTGTCTGGTCTAATATGAGCTTTGTTAAGAATATCTACATCTGTATGAATTGCTTCCACCCAATATTTCTTAGCAATATTCCTTTCATTCATCATTGATCTTGCCAGCTGCTAAACTGATCTATTCTGCCTCTCAACTACTCCATTTTGTTGTGGAGTCCTTGTAATAGTGTACTCTCTTTTGATCCCATGTTTATCGAAAAAATCTTTGAAGTTCTATGAATTAAACTCTCATCCTGTATCAGACCTTATTGCCTTCAATCTTTTTCCTGTTTGATTCTCATTCAAAGACTTAAACACTTTGAATTTTTCGAATGCTTCAGATTTTTCCTTCAAAAAGGAAACCCATGTTAGTCTAGAATAATCATCAATAATCAACATGAAATAGTTTTATTTTTCTGTACCTTCTTTCCTTGATGGTCCACATAAATCCATATGTACTAATTGGAGATGTTTTTCTATTGAAGGAAAGTTCTTAGATTTGAAATGTGTTCAAGTAAGCTTTCCTATTTGGCAAGGTTTACAAACAAAATCATATGGATTTGATATCTTTGGAAGATCTTTTACTGCCCCACTATTTATAAGCTTGATTATATGATCAAAATTTAGGTGTCCAAGTATCCTATGCCATAACAAACTTTCATCATACTTTCTTAAGTGGCATTCTTCTTTTTCTTCTCTGTTCTTATGCCTTTTGCAACCAACTGTCCTGAATTCACAGGTTTTATTCTACTATTTAGAAGTAAAAAAAAATCACATCCTCTGTCACAAACTTGACTAACACTAAGTAGATTATGTTTCAGGCCATCTACAAACAACACATATTGAGATTTTCCTTTGCCATTACTCAAACTTACCATTCTTTTACCTTTTATTTTTCCTGGTGCATCATTTCCAAAAGTTGCATTCCCTGATTTGGAGATAGAAACTTAGTTTTGTCTTCAGTCATATGTTTGGAGCATCCACTATCACTATACCAGGGATTCTTTTTTCTTTGCACTGATAACACTAATCCACACTTGTCATCTTCTTTCTTCTTCCAAACCTTGAAATTTTCAGCAGCAGAATTCAAATCTGGCTTATAGTTCCTTAAGTGACAGTCTGCAGCTTTATGTCCATAATTATGGCAGGTGTAACATTATGGTTCACTGAATAACAAATCATAATGGTTTTTATGCTCATAACTGTTGTTATGCTTAACCTGCATCTTTTTCCTAGCCATCACATGATTTGTAGTCTGTGGTTGTTTGTTAATTGGCTGTCTCAATCTTTGTTGTGGAAAATAATTATTCCTTGAGTATATTGATTGCTCATATCTAAATCTTAAAGAACAATTTACATCTTTGTGACCAAAGTTAGAACAGAAAAAACAATATCCATACAAAAATCCTTTGTACCTGGAAAATGGTTGTCTTCCTTGTGCGAGTCAATTTCTTCCATGCTGATGATTTCTTTGACCAGAAGATGTGTTTGTGTTATTTCTTTGTTCTACATATTCGGTTCTGGTACTTTTTCTTTCATTCCTTCTTGGCGTTTGATTATCTTTCTCTGTTTCTGCAGAGTGGTTGTTGTGAATCATTGTAGATTTGACAAACTTGATGGATTCTGTGTTACTTGGCTGATCACTACTTGACCCTTCTTCATAACATAAGCCAACTTTCAACTTTGGAATCCTTTGTTGATTTAGAATGGAGGTTAATTCTTCTGAGGCTTTAATACTTGATAGATTTTAGTGATACAATGCCTTAAACTTCTTCATCTCTTTTCTGGGTTTTACTATTTCTTCTTCCAAATCTTCATATCTCACTTTCTTCTTTGATAGTTGTTGTTTTAGAATGTCCTCTATTTTCTTCGCCTCTTTTAACTCCACTTTTAGCAAGGCAAAGTCTTCATCAGGTTTTTTACCATTCATTTTAAATTGCATCAACAATTGTTTTTGTTTTCTCTTCTTAAATCTGAGTCTATCAATTTCCTCCAAAGAACTGATTAATTCACCTTCCATATCCACCATAGCTTCTTCGTCATCCATATCACCTCCTATGTATTCATCATCAAGATATACCACAGACATAAGCATAAAATCATTCACTTTGTCTTCACAGGATGAATCATTATCTATGTCTTCTGAGGAATCATCATTGCTTGCACATAAACTTTCCTTTTTACTATATTTCTTAAATTGGTACATTTGTTCATCATCAGAGTTATGATCCTTTTTCTTTTGAGGACACTTTGATGAAAAATGACCTATCTTACCACACTTAAAATATTTGAAGGGCAGTTTGCCTTGGTATTTTCCTGATCCTTTCTTTAACCTTCTCACAAATTTTGCCTCAATATCATCTAATTCTGAATCAGTATTCTTGTTTTCTTTAAAAGATTCTTCTCTAGTGATGGATTTATCTTTGCTAATTCTCATTTCATATTCAGTTAGAGTTCCTAGGAGTTGATCAATAGACATATTTTTAATATCATTTAGTTCTTCTATTGTAGAAAAATTTGGATTAAATCTATCAAGCAGATATCCTAAAATATTTTGAACTAAAAATACATCTTCAATCTTCTCACCATGACCCTTCATGGCATTCACAAGCTCTTCAACTCTTAAAAAATACTTACGATCTGTTTCATCCTCATTCATCTTTAGTTGTTCAAATTTCAATCTATATGTTTGAAGTTTGACATCTTTTACTTTCTCATTTCCTTCATAACTGCTAATAAGTTTATCCCACATT
>JZKD02S0101250.1:176185-194204 GCA_000966675.3 Picea glauca
TCATTTAGTTCTTCTATTGTAGAAAAATTTGGATTAAATCTATCAAGCAGATATCCTAAAATATTTTGAACTAAAAATACATCTTCAATCTTCTCACCAAGACCCTTCATGGCATTCACAAGCTCTTCAACTCTTAAAAAATACTTACTATCTGTTTCATCCTCATTCATCTTTAGTTGTTCAAATTTCAATCTATATGTTTGAAGTTTGACATCTTTTACTTTCTCATTTCCTTCATAACTGCTAATAAGTTTATCCCACATTGCTTTGGCAGATTCAAGATGTATCACCTTTACAAACTCATCTTCAACAAGTCCATTCAATATAGCATTCATTGCCTTAGCATTGAAGATAAATTCTAACTTATCATCTTTGGAATCTAGCACAACAGGATTTATATATTCAGTCTCTACTACATCCCAAACATAAGCACCTAAGGCCATTATGTAGGTTCTCATTCTAACTTTCCAAAAGGAAAAAATTGTTCCATCAAGCAGAGGAGGCTTATTGGCTAAAGTCCCTTCATGACTTGTCATGTTTAAGATTACAGATCTAACTTTAAATAAAAGGAACCAACTCTGATAACAATTGTTGAAATTACTAAGACAACTGAGAGGGGGGTGAATCAGTTGTTACTGTACTTAAACAATTTTATGTTTATTAAAATAATTTTTTAAACTTCACCAAGTGAACATCAAGATTATACAAGATATGAACAACATAAATAATAACCATCAATCACACATATGATATACACAAAGACACATTTTCACAAGGAAGCCCATAAAGGGAGAAAACCTCTTCTTCTTGGAATGATAGGCAGTGTTTTATGTTTTGTAGATCATCTATCTTTGAGCACCAACTCAAAATGAGGCTACCACCTCTGTTTTAAAAGCTGCAACTTGTTGAGAGCACCAAATATCTAGTTTCTCTAGCACCCACTATAAGGAAGCACCAACTCTCTGAGTGTTTCAACACCAACTGGATGGAAGCACCTAATTCCACTTATACAAGCACCAACTTGCATACAAAAAACCTTGTGTTTTCCCAAGCACCACCCTGCCACCCTGTTTTCTAGCCACAACTAGATGAAATCTACAACTTCTTGTATTCAAGCACCAACTTGAATAACAGAGGAATACAGTCCTCCCTAGAACCTCCCTACCTCCCTGATTATAAATAAATGATTGATTAACCAACAATACAGATTTATCAATTCTTACCACTTCTTCTCTGTTCTGGAATTCTTCTCTGTTTCATTATTCTTCTTTTCTATTCATACTTGGCTTGACTTGTTGTCTCTTTCTATATGTTCTTTCTCTATTCCTCTCATGCTCTTTGGTATGTGTACATTCTTCTCACTTCACCTTTTCTGTTCTGTTCAGCTTCTATTTCTCATCTCTGATTTTGATCTCACACTGTGCATACTGTTATTTTCCTTTCTCCCAGTTCAACTCATTTTTCAGTGAGAATAGCCAACTTAACTCAGTCACAACGTATTTCTTTTACACAATAATTCCATTTAGTTACACTTTGAATCTCCAAAGGAATGCATAAGCAACCGAATCGCCAAAAACCTAAGAACTATGATTCAGTTCTGCTAACTGAATCGTAACTGATCAATAGTCCGTGAAGTGAAACAATCACCCTTCGCTTAAAATGCCAATTAATCAACACTGTTGGATTAAATCCGCAGAGACTTGATGACCTTTCAAATATGTTCCTTGTGAACTTTACCTACTCAAACTAGCACCAGGCATGTTTCTCCCACATGCCCACTGGCTGTGACCTTACGCTAACCAAAGAGTCATTTCACGATTTTGCGTTTCGAGTAATTGAATGTGAGTCACCTTGATTTTCTCAACTCGCAAAACTCTGAAGTGGATCCTAGAAACACTAGCTCCTTCCCTTCTCTTCCGCTAATGTGACCACTTTCTATGACCAAGAGCCATGTAAGAGGGGTGAGTCACGATTTCGCATATCGCGCACTCATGCTATGAATTGCATCGAAACTCCCGACTCACGATACTCCAAGGTGGAGCTTAGTAACATGCTAGCTCCTTCGCCGATGTGACCATGGCTATGAACACGGGCCAAGCATTCGAGCATTTCGGGACTCGCGATGTCGAGGGTTAGAGCACCTCCCTTCTTTCGATTCCCGAACTCCCAACTTCAATCACCTCAGATCAACGGTCTGAGATTTTCCATGACTCAACCATCGTGATCACCTTCTACATTTAAGGATTTCACGAGTTCCTATTTAACGTGGTCTGCAGTTGTCTTTGATGATGTGGATCTCCTCTCATGGCACATGTTCTTCTCCTGGATATGACGACCCAGTTTATTCCTCAAGCCAACGGTCAAGATCTCCTCTTTGCGAACTCGAACTTCATATCAAATCAACAGTCCAGATCCTCGGTGATCTGACGGTCAAGATCATTTAGCGACTTTGCGTTTCGCGAGGTTGAAGGACTGCTCACCTCCATTCTTCTGATTTTCGATTTACCAAACCTACTTTATCGACCGCCACATGTCCTGTGGATTCAACGACTTAGATCTACTGTCTCATGGATCGAGATTTCACGTTTTGCGATTGTGGACGTTGGCTCACCTCTATTCACCCGGTTCTCGATTTCCCGGTTTCCACGGGTGCCAAATCAACGACTCACATTCCTCATGATCTAATGGCTCAGATCAAGTCATGATTTTGCAGTTCGCGACTTTGGGAGTCTCCTTACCTTCGTTCTCCCGATACCCAATTCTGCGATGCTGCGCATCTGCTGCCACGTATCTTCCTCGACGATGGACAATCCCTGCTACTTTCGGGACTTTGTAAGTTCGCTTCACCTCACACGTTAACAGTCGTTCACGTTCTTCTAGATATAATGAAGATCAGTCCTCGCACTCAGATTTGATGCCTGAGATCTGTTCACCATTTGTTCTTTCCTTCCTGATCTTTGATCTCTGCAAACTATTCACTTCTCCTCGTTGTTGTTCTTGCCATCAATATTCTGAGTGTCATCGTTGTTTTTCTTCCCATCAATGACAAACACATTCTTTTCCTGAAAGATATGCCAACAAAGCGCTCATATATGGAAGCCAAATCCCATAAATTCACATATATAGAAGCTGACTTTCATAAATGCACATTTGTGGAACTTATATTTAGTATATACGCATATACGAAATCGCGCATATACGAAAATCAATTTCCATAAATGCGCATTTACAAAAGTTGGCTTATGTATATGCACGCTTATAGGAAAGCCAACTTCCGTATATGCCCATTTATGGAAGTTGGCTTCCATATATGCACATATATGGAAGTCAACTTCTGTTTATGCACATTTATGAAAGCACCCTTCCGTAAATGAACATTTACTGAAGTTGGCTTTCGTATATGCGTGCTTCTGTATATGCGCATATACTATTTCCAAATTTTGTAAATGCACGTATATGGAAGTGCTCCATAAATGCACATATACGAAAGTTGGTTTCCATATATGCGTTTATACAAAAGCGCTCATATACAAAATCCAACTCCCATAAATACACATATATAGAATACAACTTTCGTAAATGTGCATTTATGGAAGTTAGATTTAGTATATGTGCATATACGGAAGTCAATTTTCGTAAATGCGCATATGCAAAAGTTGGCTTCTGTATATGCGCGCATATATGGAAGCCAACTTTCGTATATGTGCGCACATATGGAAACCATCTTCTGTATATGCACATTTATGGAAGTTGGCTTTCATATACATAAGTGTGCATATACAAAAGCCAACTTTAGTAAATGTGTGCATATACGGAAGCCAACTTCCATATATGTGCATTTATGGAAGTTTTATTCAGTATATGCACATATACGGAAGTGTATTTCCATAAATGGGCATTTATTGAAGTTGGATTCCATATATGCATGCATTTAGTCGCAGACCTATCATCATGTCAAACGCATCTACTCATCTACCCATCCTTTGTTTGCAACCTTCGCTACAACTCTGTGATCGTCCCTACCTCCTGCCAAGTCTGCGCGCGCTTCATGTGCTTGCACTTGAATCACAGTTAAAATCCATCGCAGAGAGCCCATATGTTACCACCAAGACTTCTGCGGACCTTCCAATGCATGAGCACCCTTTTCTTCCTTGACTATATTCGATGGTCTTGCTAGACCTATGGAGTGCCCATCGCAATTTTTCTTCCGCAACCTCAGATTCAGTGCGACATACGAAACTCTTTCATCTTCGCAAACTTTCACCCTTCCTCAACTCCCTTTTTCTAGATGATATCACCCATCCTATCTCAATAAAGCCATCCCCAAGGTAGCACAAGTTACCTTCCAAGGTCTACTTGTCTCCTTGGGGAGGGAGCTCATCCTCCTTCCTTGGTTCCTGCTTCAGAACACCAATATGTGATTATGAGAGAAGTCCCCAGCCTTCCTTGGTTTTTTTTCCAATGCCTTGCTCGCTTAGTTATATAGGCGTGAACCATTCCTCCACGACCCACCTATCGCAACCGACACACCCCTTCTTTCGCAAGTCGACGCATACTTTTCATCATTTGTCCACTTTCGCAACTTGAGCCGACTCTTCAACGGGTATGCACCCCTACCTCGTGCGTGCTCCAACCCAACTGATGTTTCTCTTTGATATATATATCGACTTGTACATATGTCGGTATATATACTAGTATATATTCCGGCTATATCAATATCTGTTATATATATCAATATAGTCGAGGGTTCCATACAAATATAGTCAGGGGTTGATACCGAGATCTATCGAGACATTACGAAGATTCGTCGTGAAGCAAGGATCCATGTCAAGGGTCCCTTATTTTCAGAGAAGAGACATGTCTGTTGAGGTAGAGATTAATCATGAAGTAGTCGCCCCATCTTTTCGAGTGCAGAGATGATACGAGGTCGATACCGAGAAATCTGTCAAGAAGCTAGTAGAGACCTGTTGCAAAGACCCGGTTTTAATTTTTTTATTTAAAAAAAATGATTTTTGAGGTTTAGTGCACCGATGGGTGGGTCCATAATCAAACCGACCATGCAGGAACAGACCCGTCGGTTCGGCCGGTTTGATATCAAATCAGATTCGACTCAGCCGGTTCGATACCAAACTAGTCATCGAGCTGAGTTGAAGGCTAGTTCAATTCGGCCAACCATCCGCTCAACTGGTTTGGCGGTTTGATATTGACCTAGTCCAATTTTAAAATATAAGCTCTCAATGGTTACTTGATTTTTTTCATTGAAGTGATCAATTATTGCTAGTTCTCTTTTTATTCATCATCAAGGTACACAAGTTTTTAAAAAAAATTATATTGATAGTTTACTTTTTATTCACTATCAAGTTGCATCAATTTTTACTATAAAAAACTTCACATTTTTGCTTCAATAGGAAATGGTTCGATATACTTTCAATCTTAATTCCATTGCTTGCATTATTGTTTTCACTAAATAAATGTATGTATCATTGTTTACAACTTCTTCCTTTTCCTTATCATAACAAGGCTACGTTATTCCCTCCAATGTTTTCAACAAACAAGAACAATAATGATATATTTATAGCGTATGCAAAGTTATATAGGCATTGGGAGGAGAGTGAGGAAGCATGGAAGATTGATAGAATAACATAAGCCTATGATTCGGGTATGATGTTGTGGCTTCTCAGTGCTTCACACCATCATACCCAAGTCATAGGGAGGAGGAATCCCTACACAATCATCATACTCGGCTAGTGATTCGCCCCTCAAAAATTGGTAATCATCAATTCTATTTTACTTGGGCACTAGCTACATGGGATAAATGTGGTTTGCACTGAAAAAATCTCCAATATCTGTTGTATGGAATAAGAGAGAGGGCTATGAGAAACACACACACCACTGCAATAATCAGTTTTTATTATTTTTAAATTTAAAATTTGTGTATAATAAAAATCATATGTTTGCTAAACTTTCCTTCATTGTTTTTTAAATGTATTACCTCACAAATTTCACAATCTTGTAAAAAAATTTCAAATTATTTTATTTCATTTTATATAAAAATTTAAAAACAATTAAAACCATAATAAAAAACCATATCACTAAATCACTAAATTACACCTCTTTGAGAGTGAAGAAAAAATATCATAACAAATTAGAATACAAAATGTTTGAATATAATATTACGGTAATACGCCCAAATCCATCTGAGAAAAAAAGATCATAACAAATTATAATAGAAATGTTTGGATTTGATAGTAATCAAACCAAGCGATAATGTACCCAAATTCATTTATACTTATGTCGAAGGGTTAAGGGTTTCATATCTGAGTCTGTTTTCAACACTATGCTCTACTCTTCATAAATGTTAATGTTCTACTCTACACTATCCAAAAATAAAGAAGTCTTCGTAAGTCTTCGTTATAGATTATTTTATCAGGTTGAACTAGAAATTCTCAAATAAAATGTGAATGTGTTAACGGTGGCCTAAAAAGATTTCTATAATAAATTTGTCTTCAAAATATGCTCTTCTTTTTAAGAAAGTCTCAGGTCGCACTACAATTTGTGTTGAGCCACTCCAATATCGGTTTTCTATAAGACTAGAAAATTGAATGACTTTAATCTAATCAATAGGCCTGTGGGTATATTTAACTCTTTGAAAAATGTTAATATTCTAAAATTATAAACAAAGAATATTGAATCCATATTCCTAAATGGCATGAATAAAAGTTCAGATTTGGGACACTCCATGTAAATTGATAAACAAATTTCATTACAAAGATATCAACATTAGTCCAACATTATTTATATTAATTGGTGTTGTGCTCACAAGCCTAGACAACATCAATGGAATCCATCATATGTGTATGCTCGTAGAAGACACAACAACGAGAATCCTGGCCACAAATATTATAGCCAGTCAAGAATTTGGCATTGGAGAGAAGAATTCTCAGCCATTTCTACTATTCATACAACCACTGCGCACAGGACTTGCAACAGGAATGGAATGTCAATAGCTGCAGGAAATACGAAAAAATTAAAACAGAAATGGAATATAAAAAAACGACCAACAAAACTCAAACCAGAAACCTCTTATCGTTTCATTCACAGATAGGCGAAGTGGTGACCTTTTTCTAGTCGACCTCTTATGACCTTGTTCTAGTGCCTGTGACTAGGAAATACATCCATTCATTTCGTGCATGTCTTGAGATGACAGTTGTTACAGGATAACTCAAAAACAAAGAAACAAACTGCAGGAAGGCACACTGTGCGGGACCCTCGATATTCTAAATTCAAAATTGAAATGCGAAGCACAGGACCTTCAAAATTTAAAATTCAAAATTGAAATGCGATGCACAGGACCTTCAAAATTTAAAATTCAAAACTGAAATGCGATGCGACTGTGTATTGGGAGTTGATCCATTCTAGATATCTGAGTCCTTTCATTTCGTGATCTGCGATAATGGAGCCTGGTGGGTACCGCCAGAGGACTTGCCAGAAAGGTAACTCAGGAGAGAATATTTCTCCCGAGTTAGCCTACTCCTTTATGAACTATAAAATACGAAGAATATAAATGTAATGGTCATTGGTAAGTGCACTAAGAAACTCAGGGCATATTACCTGAGATTGGTTATTGGGAAAAACCTAGCTCCTATTTTTGTTTTTTCCATAATTTCACATGATCTTTATACCATTGAAAATGCCTTGTTGAGCTCTATGAATTGTCTATGGATATCCCTTACCATTTGTTTCAAATTTTCAATTTTGAATACCAATGCACTTTCAACAACCTAGGAACATAATAACACAACATCTTAATGAGGATATATGTGAACTCATCATCATAGAGATTCGAGATTAAACTCAGGGAAGTATATCTAAACCTCTCACTCAAATGTCAATTAAATTCTATATGTTTAAATGCACCTTTTTAAATTGTCTTGAAGTTTCATGTATTAACAAACTTATCTATTTTGTGGTTAATGGAACTCAGGTAGTAGCACTGAAAGAGGATCATACTCAGGAACCTGAATACATAATGTATGAAGAAGCAGACTATTGAGACACATATTGTATACATCAAGATAAAAAGGATCTGCTAGTACACATCAGTGTCTCCACAAATATTATCTACAACAAAGGATGAAATACCATCACACAACAAACAATTAACAAACAAGAATCAAGCTCAAATGACAAAGGACGAAGTATAATTCTCATGGTAGGCAATTCCTAGACATAGAGGCAAGAGATACCCACACTATCTGAATTATTCACCACATTGTATGAGGTGGACTGGGGAAAAAACCCAAGATGTCCCACAAACACTAAAAAGAAACTCGAAAATATGAATGTATATGATGTAGGAGACAATAAATCATGATTTGTTTGTGGTCAATATTTCCTCATCATTCCATAGAGGATAGAGACAAAAAAATTTCAAATGAAAGGTCTAGAGTCAAGAAGGCGGAAAGCCAATAGTCAAGGGGAATTTCAATAAATAAGGGGATGGTACTCTAATTCGGGGCTTTTGGCACTTTGAGCTCTCATGTACTACTACTGAAATTCTAATGAGAAGAAGCCCTCTTGGTCAAGCTATTTTCTAAATAACTTGGATTCTTGTGTTACACTTGTCATGGATTGTTCGACTACCTTTTGCTCAACATTGAAGTTGTGTAAGAATGTATCTCGCATCATAGACTATTCTTATGCATGTCTGCTGCATTTTTATTTCTATTCTTCAGGAAATATTTGTTTGATTTGTGAACATATGACTATAAATGATTGTTTTAGTGCTAGACTATTATGGGTTTGCAATTATTTACCCATCTTCTTGTCTTTGCATTGCATGAAATAGTTTTCGAGTCGTTGATAAGAGCCTGTGTGGTTCTGTGCTTACTTTCTTGTTACCTTTAGTTTCATATAGATACATGCATCTTAGATTAGTTTCATTTCATTCTTTAGCTTATAAACCATCATCGGTGTATCATGCCACAATTGGTAAGCCCCAATTAGTAATGGTTGTCAGGACATAATCTGGATAGGTTCCCTATTTCAAATGATGCGAGGTCTAATTGGGACTTCTAACTAGGGGTAACCCCTATTGTTGATCAAGGTCACACATACCGTGTCAACAATAGTACAAATTAGATGGGATGTAAACTTATGCACGTGTAATTGTGTGTACAAGCATATTGAAATGTATTCATGAACTCACTCCACTACATGTGATATTTAAGTTAATATTTATCCCTTTTTCATATGCATCTCCTAGTGGATCATCACATTAGAGTGTACATCCATCCCTAGGTAGGCTTGGGTCTAGACCATTTCATAGGGACAACAATGGAAGATGGATGTCTAGTGATAGAGTGACACTTGGTTCTGCACCCCCATTTGATAACAATAAAAGATGGTCAAGGTTACTCTCAAAGTCTAGTGCATTGTATAGAGTACATGGTATGTACATTCATGYACATGTAAGTATATGCACATGCATATTGAAATGTATTCATGAATTAAATCAATCACACATGATCTCTAAGTTAATAGGTCTTTGTTTTTCAAATGCATTTTTTGGTGGATCATCGCATCAGAGTGTGCATCCATCCCTAGGTAGGCTTGGGTATGGACCATTGCATAGGGGTCATGATACAAACATATAAAAAAATTCTATGTCTATATAAATTCTTGAAAATTTAATTGTATATTATAAAATGATTGTAAGTATATATATATATATATATATATATATATATATATATATATATGTATACATTATTTATATTTATGTATTTGTACCTATAGGTCATGAGAGGTTGGATGTATGGGGTCGTTCTCAGTTGAGGGGTCATGCTCAATCAAAGGGACAAGTTCAATAGGATGGACATGGTTAGGCCAAGGGAAATGCTCAACATGAGGATGAGTATGCCCTCATAACTACCTACCCCTCTGATATTCCTGAGGATATTCCTTGGGAAGATCATATTAAAAAATTGACTCTTAATTACAAATCTTGACATGCCAAATTACAAAGCAACCTTGAGTAATTAGACCTCCCTAGTGCTGAGAGTCATTAGACCTTAGAGATAGTTCTACACTCTCTTGGAGTATTTATTGATGTTTGTAAAGAAATTGGGCCAACCACTAATGGGTTCATTTACTTGATGCATAGATGCAAGGAGAAATTGATGATATCAGATATATGGCCTACCATAGAGGAAAAAGTATCTAAACAACATGCCATGTCTATGTTTAATTCTAAGGAAGGGATAGAATGACCAGTGTTGAAGGTACAAATTTTCAAACATCCTCACATCATTAACCATCTTTTTGATTGGTTCCTCATGACATATGGAAGGTTTCCATGGAATGATGAGGTACCTAATTATTTTGCTAGTTTTAATTATGTCGATTTTTTTGAGAACATGAAGCTCGATTATATAGAGCTTCCATCCAAATACTATGGTTTCAGAAAATGTTGTACATATAATATAAGAGGTGTTTGATCTTGGTCCACCTCATCCTCCACCTCCCCTAGTATCTCCCCCACCAAGGTTGGTAGCTTTACCTTTTAATATGGAGATTACTTCTCAGGTTGGTCAAGAAGTAGGGGTTGCCATAGCCAAAGGTTTGCAATAAGATTTTTGTGGGTATTTATATTGGTTTGATTAGGAAAAGAGATCAAGTCAATTCTCGTGCAACTTATGTTGATTAATTTGACATGGAATTATACTCGGTGAGCCATGAAGAAATCATTGCCTATGCAAAGAGGCCAAAAACATGTGATCAATATGTACTTGTATACATGTACATTAAACATTAGGTTTAATACTTGATTATTTCTTCATGTATTAGGAGGATAATTTGGTTATTAGATGCACATGCTTGACCTACTAGAGATATATGACAATGAAAATTGCCATGTTCATCAATTGTAGTTCACTTGTTTGACTTATAGTTCACTCATATGATGAATGAAACTTCATTTAAGGTCTTGAGGAGTGTGGACTTGGATAATCATCTTGATGAGGTACATTTCGCTGTTGATGTATATACTTGTTTCGATGGCTTTAGAAACATTTATACTGACTTATATCTAAAGTTATGTGAACAAAATTTTCTTGTATTAAAATTGTGTTCATGGCTTCCATCAACGGGTACTCTTTGTATGAAGTGATCCACTCAAAATGTTAATATCAGCCATGCCACTCAAAATTCTTTATTCACCACTCGGGAAATGTTCCACACTTGTTTTTTAAGTAGCAATTGCAATTTTCATGTAGCAAATTGTTTTTTATGTCTAAATTAGTACTATTCATATAATTTCATATTTAATGTTTAATTAAATTTTTGAACATGTTCAAGTTCAAACAAAAGAGAATGTGAATGAAGATGATGTGACATAGATTGTTGTACATCTTTGTCACATGCACACTTATATTTATATGATTTTATGTCCATATCATCCATGGATTTTATTGGAGTTAGGATTTTTTCATATTTTGAGGTGTATATTTTTGGATTTGTATTTAATTTTGGACTCTCAAGTATACACCATATATTTTTAGACACATAATTTTGGATGGTAAAATTTGAATGGAAAATTTTTAGGCACATAATTTTGAATGGTAAAATTTGAATGGAAAATTTGTAGTTTTGGATGATAAATATTGTTTTCATTTTAATATGATATTTTTAATATATGTGTATTTATATTTATATAGGTTAAGCAATTTAGCAGTTAGTATAAATAATAAAAAATGATTTAACAATTTAAGGAAATAATGAAGGGTAGTTTTTGTTGTCATTTTGATATAGCACTTTTACTATTTGCTTGCTTTGTAATTGTATATGACTTGCATGTTTAGCTTACTATATACTTACTTGCATGTATAGGTTACTTTTTGAGTAGAAGTGGAGGGTCGTTCCATTGAATTTGATCACAATACATTTTATTAGTTCCATTTAGAAGGGATAATTGATATGTTAATCTTGGACTATGTGACATATTACATATTTTTTTTGTATGTGTACTGTTGAAATGTTATATGTCATGAGTATGTTTTCACTTTGATATGGCACATTTTCTTGCTTGCATGAATATCTTATTTGTATGTTTATCTTCCTATTGATTACTTACATGTATAGATTACTTTATAGGTATAAGTGGAGAGTCATTCTGTTGAATTTGATCACAATACCTTTTTTTAGATCCATCTAAAAGGGAGTAGTGATATGTTAATCTTGGACTATGTGATGATTTACATATTTTTTGTATTCATACTTTTGAAATGTAATATATCATTAGCATGTTTTCATTGTGATATAACATTTTTACTATTTGCATTCTTTCATGTTTAACTTACTATCTACTTACTTGCATGTATAAGCTACTTTTGGGTAGAAGTGGAGGGTCATTTAATTGAATTTCATCACAATACTTTTTAATAGATCCATCTAAAAGGGAGTAGTGATATGCTAATCTTGGAATATTAGATGAATTATAGATTTTTTGTATGTGTACTTTCGAAAAATAATATGTCATGAACATGTTTTTAGATGCTTTGTTTTTTGAAGTTGTGGGATAGTATGAGAGGAACTTTTTTGGTCATCCTTGATTTTTATGTTGTGATATGTTAATCACACTGTGTGATGGTTGACATATTTTTTATATTTATACTTTTGAAATGTAATATTTTATGAGTATGTTTTTAGATATTCTATTTTGTAAAATTGTGGGATAGGGTGTGGGAAACCTTTTATTGTTTTATTACTTGCATGTGTAGGTTACTATATATGTACTTTCATACATTTAACTTACTTGCATGTATATCTTTCAAGAAATTTAGTTCTCATCAATAAAAAATAAAAACAATTCAACTTTAAGCATAAAAAACAAATGTGACAATTTGACTTATAATGGAAAAATAAACTTTAATCATTCATGGCATTGTACTCATGATGTAATTTCCATTAGGGGATGACAATACCAAAGGCTTTCCCATTTGATAATTATGTATCATTAAGATAATACCTAATGTTGTTCCATTTGATAACTATGTCCTTGAGACAATACTTAAGACATGCTTATCTATAAATTTTTAAATAAATAACATCATTAAATTTAAAACATAAATAATTTCAACAAACCATATCATTCAATAAAGCATTATATTAAAATATAAATTCTATTTCAATAAAACAAATAAATAGCTCATATCATTCAATTTAAAACATAAATCATTTTAATAAAATAGATTATTCAGTTGAACACCATATAAAAAAATAGATCTCATTTCAATAAAACATATCATTCAATTAAATATCATAGAATGAGAATTAGCTTAAGACAAGTAATCAATACATGATGTTCAATAAAAATATATCATTTTATATAAAACATAGATAATTTCAATAAAAATAATCATTCAATTAAACAATAAAATATATCATTTAATCAAGTATCATAGAATGGGCATTGGTTCAAGACAAATCATTTGATAAAACATTGATCATTCTAGTAAAACAAGTCATTCAAATTTTAAACAACATGAAATATTTAGGAAAATCAATTTAAGTTATCTATCAAATGTTCACACAACCACATAGATTTAAGTTATCTAACAAATTTTCACACTTAGGTAATATTCTCTTAATGTCAAACATCACAATAGAATGATTTAAAAAAAAACCATCTTAATGGAATTCCATCAATTATTCTTACATGATCTACCTTCATCATTTTCCATCTTTAGACATTTGATTTCTTTTTTGTTTGGACTTATATCAACTTTATGCAACCAAGGAAGACAAGATTGCTATATTGGCAGCTTAGAACATCTAGTCAAAAGTCTTGAAAGAGAAAATGATTCCGAGTTTCATGGGTTTCATGAAAGAAATAATGTTTTAATAATGATATATCCTTGTTCATATATAAAACAATTATCATCCTCCTCCTCCATTAACTTGCACTTTCTCGTTGTGCATCACATCAAATAATATTGCATGCTCTTTATTGTTTGGTGGTGTAATCACAACAAAGACATCACTTGTATACAATACCATGAAAAAATTATAAATTATTCTTGTTAATGATTAAAGACCATTCATTTCAATGTACACTGTACATATATGCATGTATAGTATTTAAAATTTATACAACAGAAAAATATATATATTGCACATGTGGTGAAATATTACCTTCTCTAAAAAGATTAGAAACCATATCACCCAAAGTGGATACCCTGGTGTCCTTTGATTCCAACTCCTCCAAGGTTGCAAGTGGCATTCCCCCTTTTGATTAACCTATGTATGTTTATGAGGTTTAACATAACTATGAATTATGTTTTCACATATATTTGTGGATTCTATGTTATCTATACAAATTGGAAAAAAGCATGACTACTTCATTCTATCAAATCAAAGTACATTTTCAAAGGCCTTCATTTTAATAGAGTACAAATCTCTAGTTCAAAATATGGTGCTAGCATCACATGGAATCAATCTTTCCATGTCCTCAATTCCAATATGCCAAAAGAACCTAAGGTTTGAAGTGTATGTAGATTTGAATGATCAATACATTTTATAGATGTTCCGACATTCCAATCATCATTAAAAATAATGAAATATATTTTCAATAAAGTTAGTTTTAAATTTATAGACAAAATATACACACTTGCGCACATCATTTGACCATTGATTATTTCCATGGATTAAATTCAATTTACACCATCAAATAACTTGATCAATTGATACAAATTAGTCGATAGAGTGGCTCATTTTCCACATTTGAAGTGATCATTTTACATGCCTTTGCACCATCATGCTTTCCTTTTCCATGTCCAATTAATGTTTGATTTCATTTGAAGGGAACACAACCAAAATAATGATTGTGAGGATTTAAATTGCCATGCACAACCATATGACCGACGATCGTATCCATTGTTGATTGAGTTCAATGTGACATTGCTTCAATGAGTCATAAATTGCATTGAAACAATGTTGAGAAAAATGTGATAATGTGTGCGATCATCACTAATATAAAATGGTACTTTTTAATCATGTGACAATTTCCTATGCTTTCTATATCATTGAAATCACATTGTGAATGTCTATATAAAACATGGACAAGTATATAAACCTGGTTAGAATGATAATATCCACTCTGTATCTCTTTTTGCGAAGTAAATGTGTAGTTATCTGCAAAATCAACCACCGACAAAATTATCCCTGGTGGAAAAACTTCATGAGATTGTTTGACCTGTAGGTATTCCCACCTAGCTCTTTGGTGTATTTATAAATTTCATTGTCAAACTTCTTCAAGGACTCCATCACATGGATTTTGTCTTCTAGAAAATCAATATTTTTAGAGAGAGCACTTAAAGAAGAAAAAAAAATGTTGAAAGTAACATATTTGTATCTCTTCCAATTGATTGTGATATTTGACAAGGGTGGATTGTTCATATCAATAGAGAACTTAAAATGGGATAAATCCAAATTTCCACAATGCTGCATTTCTTTCCACCGACACATTGTTTGGTAAAACAACTTGTCACCTTCTCTTTCACGTAGACTTTGGAATTTGAGAGTATGAATTGTGGGAGGAGGTGAATCTTTCCAAATGGTTTGACCAAAATCATTGAAAGTGTCATAATATAACTCAAATTCCACATGGTAATGACAAAAACACATGTCGTGAATAGTTATGGGTCTAACATACCATGTTTTAGGTTTCACAAATGTGTTGATTGGGATATCAATATTATGGTGGATACATTTAAATTTATTGAAAAATTATACGTGATTTATTTCCAATAAATGTTTTGAATGCATATCATACCGACATCATGATATTTGTTGTCACACCACATCTCTTTCATTTGGTGAAACATGGGAGTTTTCCACCTAATACTCATGCACTATAGCTCTAGCACCTTCTAGATGTCTATCTTTATAGGGTTTCCTACAAATAATGCCCCAACAAGCAAGTTCATCATTCACATCTATTTTCATTGTAAATTTTTTATACTTACACAATGTCTTTGTCATGGTTCCTAATGATTTTTCCATTCCTGTCAATACACTTTTTGATGCAGTTCCCTATAAAACATTAGTTGTGTGTATTAGTTCTAACATCACGTGATCATGATTTTCCAAGAGTTTTCATTGTTTTAGCCAAGTTTTCAAATACATTTTGATTTACCTTTTCCTCTTTTGATGACTTTTTAATACTCAACAATTAGATATATTTTCTTAACTTCTTAGACTTCAACAAACCAAATAAAATTTGAGCTTGTGCTACCACTTATTCATCTTTGATATAAGTTTTGAAAATATGGTCAACATGATATCATACAACATAGTCTGAGTTTTTTGGCCCAAACTTGTTGATGTTGATCTTGTTTAAGAATTCATCATCAATATTGACACCATTGCAACTACCAATTGTTTCTAGAATGTATACATTTAAAAGTGCATCAAATTTAGATGTATACATAATTTACATAATTTTAAAATTAAAATCAATTACACATGTGTTTACAGAAAAAACTTAAAATCAATTATAGACATAATAATTTACCGAATTCTAAAACATAGAAAACATAAAATCAATTATATACATAATGAATTCTTAAAAAAAAACAAAACAATTAAAACATAATAATTCACTCAATATTAAACGATTAAAAGATTAAAATTAACTATAGACATAGAAATTCACTAAAATTTAAACATGAATTTCATAGTATACATATTATGATATATACATACTTGTACTTGGTTAAATTTCTTCTTGTTTAATTTGCTCTTCAACATCATCTCCATCAACATTAATATGCAAATTCCTCTATGTTTGCATCAACATTAATATGCAAATTCCTATATGTTTGTTGTTGTGAAGTATATTAATTCAACAATTTAATGAATTTTAAACATAAAAACTCAAAATAAACTATAGACACAATAATTTATTGAATTATAAACCATAAAAATTAAAATAAACTATAAACATGAAGTAATTCATTGAATTCTAAAACAAAAGAAAAATTAAAATTAACAATAAACAACAATTTATTGAATTTTAAACGTGAATTTCATAGTATATATACTATGATATATACATACTTATGCTTGGATCAATTTCTCATTGTGCAATCTTCTCTTCAGCATCATCTCCATCAACATTAAGATACAAATCCTTGTTTACATTATGATCATTTGGATTTCCAATTATCAAATATTTATTTATCTTCCATCCATTTTTAAGTTGTTCTCTATGGAGATCATCATTTCAGGTGCAATTTTATTTGGCATCCTTATTTATTTCCTAGGCTTATTTAATCTTAAGCCTCAACATTGTAAGTCCAAAAAGAATACAAAATAAATTGCAAGTGTAATCTCAATATTCAAAATATTATACCCAAAAACATCGCAAAACAAATTGCAAATACAATTTTAAAATTCTAAAACCTTATAATGTAATAAAACTTCAACTTCAAGGTTTAAACCTTTATAGCCAAAAATGACTGCAACATCAAGGTCCAAAAAAATCTTCAAAAAAAATTGCAAGTATAATTTCAAACCTCAAAAGAATGCAAAATAATCTCAAACTCCAAAATAATGTGAAATAACAAAGTGGAAGTTGTATTGGATATTTAGTCTTTCAACAGAAAGTATAAATACCAATTTCATGTGAAATGAAAGTAGTTTTTTTTTCACCGACTACATGCCATGGAATATTTAAATTAAACTTTTCAACCAAAAGTTAAATGTTCAGTCAAAAACATGCTTTATTTGTTAAATTTAACATTAGGTCAAAGCATTTATTATTCAACCGAACTATTTGTTCAACTAAAAACCTACAAAACTACAAAAACCAAACTAGTAGATTTTTTTCCCATGTTTCATCATCTTTGGAAGGAGAGAACCCTATGAAATATTACTAATTCGCAATCAAACCTGATACCAAATTCAACATCAAATGTACTTTCCATCTATACATTTTTTCTTCAATTTCATTGTGATT
>JZKD02S0101250.1:194285-212171 GCA_000966675.3 Picea glauca
ATTTTAATCTGATTAAAAATAAATGAAATGAAAATTCAATATCTCTAAAAATATACCAATACAAATTTGGAAAAATTATTATGTAGAACCTTGGGGTGTCCTCTTCTAGAAGCTATATTTAGATGTTTTGTATTTAGCTAAAATGTAAGGAAAAAGTTGTGTCACCAAAGGTGTTGGTTTTAGGCAATGTTTTTTCCACTGGTCCAATTTAAAAAGTTAAAAATATTTTATGCATAGATTAAATACAAAACAAATAGTAGTGTACTAGTAGAGTATGTATAGATTGTCCTACCATATTTGTTTCCACAAACAAAATTTAATATGGATAAAAATCATGGGTCACAACATCTCTCATTATCAATTTTTGCATTTTTCAAGAACATATTATCAAAAAAATTTACAAAAATAATGAATACAAAGCTCTACAAGTCATATTTTTAGTGTAACTTGAAATTCCAAAAACAAATATAAATTTTGAATGTAGAAAGTTGAAGTACCTATGAAAATAAGTGTTGCGTGGCAGCGTAGTCCCTGCCAAGCAGGTTACAAGGTAAATTGTGGAAAATGGGGTCAAATTGTAAATGATGGAAGTGTTTGGTGCAAAATGTATATCACGATAATGTTGTGTGCAACATGTATATCACAGAACATGGGGCATAAAATATTGTTAGCACTAAGGCGCGACCCGCAGAGAGATAATTGGCTAAGTGTTGAAAGGAACTGCGGTCGATCGGATTCATGATATGACGATATAGGACCATTAATTTAAATTGTATTTATATTAATGTATTGTAATAGATAATTTGTGGTCCAAATGTAGATCATGTTCCAATATGTGGAGGAATTGTAGACCATGAAAGTTTTTGGTGCAAGATGTATACAATGGAACTGTAGATGATGCAAGTTTTGGGTACAAGATCTATAATAGCACGTCGAAATGTAAAGGACAGAAGTGTTTGGTGCAAAATGTATATCACGGAAGTGTTGTGTGCAACATGTATATCATGAAACATGGGGCATAAAATTTCATTAGCGCTAAGGCGCGACCCTGCAGAGAGATAATTGGCTAAGTGTTGAAAGGAACTGTGGTCGGTCGGGCTCATGATGTGATGATATAGCACCAATCAACGAGTTCAAAAAAAGTCAGGTTCAATTTTAAGTATATTTATTAAAATTGTATATATATTAATGTATCGTAATAGATAAGTTTTGGTCCAAATGTAGACCATGTTCCAATATGTGGAGGAATTGCAGACAACATAATTTTTTGGTGCAAGATGTATATAGCGGAACTATAGATGACACAATTTTTGGGTGGAAGATCTATAATAGCGCTAACCAAGGGGTTGGTCGGGCTCCCGTAAATTGTTGTTGAATACATTTTTGGTTGTTAATGGAAATAAGCGAACCACTGAGTTGTCATGAGTAGAAGAAAAATATTTATACAATTTGACAGGCAGGGCCTTACGTCTCCTCGGGAGCCCTTGTCACGACCATTTTTCCTCTCTACTATATTTCTCATTACTTAGCCGTTTTTCTGAAAATGTCCAAATGGGCGCGTTGGCAGATAAATCGGTTCACATTTGCGCTTGTGCTTTTATATAGTGACTTCGACCGACCGCTAACATCCACTTTGAATAACAAAAGTGTTTGGTGAAAAATGTATATAACGTAAATGTTGTGTGCAACATGTATATCATGGAACATGGGGCATACAATTTCGTTAGCGCTAAGGCACGATCCCGCAGAGAGATAGTTGGCTATGTGTTGAAAGAAAATGTGGTCGGTCGGGCTCATGGTGTGACGATATAGGACCATTAATTTAAATTGTATTTATATTAATGCATTGTAGTAGATAATTTGTGGTCCAAATGTAGAGCATGTTCTAATATGTGGAGGAATTGTAGACCACAGAAGTTTTTGGTGCAAGATGTATACAGTAGAACTATAGATGATGCAAGTTTTGGGTGCAAGATCTATAATAGCGTGTCGAACTGTAAATGACGGAAGTGTTTGGTGAAAAATGTATATAAGGGAAGTGTTGTGTGCAACATGTATATCACAGAACATTGGGCATGAAATTCTGTTAGTGCTAAGGCACGAACCTGTGAAGAGATAATTGACTAAGTGTTGAAAGAAACTAAAGTCGGTTGGGCTCATGATGTGACGATATATGACCAATCGACAAGTTCGAAAAAAGTCAGGTTCAAGTTTAAGTATATTTATTAAAATTGTATTTATATTAATGTATCGTAATACATAATTTGTGGTCCAAATGTAGACCATGTTCCAATATGTGGATGAATTGCAGACCACAGAAGTTTTTGGTGCAATATGTATACAGCGAAACTGTAGATGACGCAAGTTTTGGGTGCAATATCTATAATAGCACCAACCCAAGGGTCAGTCGAGCTCCCGTAAATCGTTGTTGAATACGTGTTTTTGGTTGTTAATGGAAATAAGAGAACCACTGAATTATCATGAATAGAAGCAAAATATATATACAATTTGACAGAAGGGGCCTTATGTCTCCTCAAGAGCCCTTGTCACCGTATTTCAAAGCCCGTCCGATCGTTTTTCCTCTCTACTATTTTTCTCGTTACTTAGCCATTTTTTCGAAAATGTCTCAATGGGCGCATTGGCGGATGGACCGGTTCACATTTTCACTTGTAATTTTATATCATGACTCTGACCGACGACTAACCATTCGATGCCTAACAACTTTTCAGATCATGGATTTCCGGATAGGCGGGCTCTATAACCGGGGTCGAATTGTATATGACGCAAGTGTTTGGTGAAAAATGTATATCATGGAAGTGTGGTGTGAAACATGTATATTACAGAACAGGGGGCATAGGAAATCTATAGTGTCAAGTCACGATGAATTGTAGAGTACGAAAGTTCAGGTTCAAGTTTAAGTATATTTATTAAAATTGCATTTATATTAATGTATTGTAATAGATAATTTGTGGTCAAAATGTAGACCATGTTCCAATATGTGGAGGAATTGCAGACCATGGAAGTTTTTGGTGCAAGATGTATACAACGGAACTGTAGATGACGCAAGTTTTGGTTGCAAGATCTATAATAGAGCCAACTCCGGGGTTGTTTGGGCTCCCATAAATCGTTGTTGAATACGTTTTTTTGGTTGTTAATGGAAATAAGAGAACCACTGAGTTGTCACGAGTAGAAGCATAATATATATACAATTTGACATGCAGGGCCTTACGTCTCCTCAGGATCCCTTGTCATGACCGTTTTCCCTCTCTACTATCTTTCTCGTTATTTAGTTGTTTTTCCAAAAATGTCCCAATGGGCGCATTGGCAGATGGACCAGTTCACATTTGTGCTTGTGCTTTTATATTGTAACTCCAACCGACCACTAAAATCCACTTTGAATGACCGAAGTGTTTGGTGCAAAATGTATATCACAGAAATGTTGTGTGCAACATGTATATCACATAACATGGGGCATAAAATTTCATTAGCGCTAAGGCGTGGCCCCATAGAGAGATAATTGGCTAAGTGTTGAAAGGAATTGCGATTGGTCGGGCTCATGATGTGACAATATAGGACCATTAATTTAAATTGTATTCATATTGATGTATTGTAATAGATAATTTGTGGTCCAAATGTAGACCATGTTCCATTATGTGGAGGAATTGTAGACCATGGAAGTTTTTGGTGCAAGATGTATACAACGGAACCGTAGATGATGCAAGTCTTGGGTGCAAGATCTATAATAGCACATCGAACTGTAAATGACAGAAGTGTTTGGTACAAAATGTATATTTGGGAAGTGTTGTGTGCAACATGTATATCACGAAACATGGGGCATAAAATTCCATTAGGGCTAAGGCGCGACCCCGCAGAGACATAATTGGCTAAGTGTTGAAAGGAACTGTGGTCAATCGAGCTCATGATGTGACGATATAGGACCAATCGACGAGTTTGAAAAAATTCAGGTTCAAGTTAAAGTATATTTATTAAAAATGTATTTATATTAATGTATTGTAATAGATAATTTGTGGTCCAAATATAGACCATGTTCCAATATGTGGACGAATTGCAGACCACAAAGGTTTTTGGTGCAAGATGTATGCAACGGAACTGTAGATGACGCAAGTTTTGGGTGTAAGATCTATAATAGTGCCAACCCGGGGGTCGATCGGGCTCCCGTAAATCGTTGTTGAATACGTTTTTTTGGTTGTTAATGGCAATAAGAGAAACACTGAGTTGTCACGAGTAGAAGCAGAATATATATACAATTTGACAGGCGAGGCCTTATGTCTTCTCGGGAGCCCTTGTCACGACTGTTTTTCCTCTCTACTATCTTTCTCGTTACTTAGCCATTTTTTCGAAAATGTCCCAATGGGCACGTTGGCGGACGAACCGGTTCACATTTGCGCTTGTGCTTTTATATCGTGACTCTGACCAACCACAAACATCCACTTTGAATGACATAAGTGTCTAGTGCAAAATGAATATCACTGAAATGTTGTGTGCAACATGTATACCACGAAACATGGGGCATATAATTTCATTAGCGCTAAAGCGCGACCCCATAGAGAGATAATTGGCTAAGTTTTGAAAGGAACTGTGGTCGGTTGGGCTCATGATGTGATGATATAGGACCATTAATTTAAATTGTATTTATATTAATGTATTGTAATAGATAATTTGTGGTCCAAATGTAAACCATGTTCCAATATGTGGAGTAATTGTAGACCACAAAAGTTTTTGGTGCAAGATGTATACAATGGAACTGTAGATGATGCAAGTTTTGTGTGCAAGATCTATAATAGCATGTCGAACTGTAAATGACAGAAGTGTTGGGTGAAAAATGTATAAAATGAAAGTGTTGGGTGCAAGATGTATATAATGAAACACGCAGGATAAGAATGCAATAAGGCTAAGTTGGGACGTTGTGGTGAGATATTTGTCCAAGTGTTGAAAGGGATGGTCGTCAGTCAATTTCCTGATGTGAAGATATAAATGGAAATGAGTAATTGACATTCCACTAATTGATCAACTCGTGGACAATCCAGGAGCCCAAGAAAGTTAGGTTCAAGTTTAAAGGGATTTTGTTTATGTTTATTTAAAATCAGGAGCTCAAGAAAGTCAGGTTCAAGTTTAAAGGGATTTTTTTTATGTTTATTTAAAATGTATCCATATTAGTGTATCTTACTAGATTATTTGTGGTCCAAATGAAAACCATGTTCGAATTTGAATGGTATTTTGGGCTCGATTTGGTTTTCTCAAACCTACAAGGAACAAAGAAAAAAAATCCATGACTTTACATTTTGTATATCAAAGAATATATGCAGAAAAGATCTCGTGACCAAATAGGATATCTATCATAGAAGTCAATATATTAATGCTTCTTTTCTGTCTTCTATACTTATCTTTTATCATGGAATTGTTGGGTGCAAAATGTATATGATGAAAGTGTTGGGTGCAAGATGTATATAACGAAACACATGGGATAAGAATGCGATAGAGCTAAGCTGGGATGCCGTGGTGAGATATTTGGCCAAGTGTTGAAAGGGACGGTCCTCAGTCGGGTTCCTGATGTGAAGATATAGATCCAAACGAGGATTTGACAGTCTGATAACTGATCAACATGGGGACAATTTAGGAGCCCTAGAGAGTCAGGTTCAAGTTTAAAGGGATTTGGTTTATGTTTATTTAAAATGTATCCATATTAATGTATCTTACTATATTATTTGTGGTCCAAATGTAAACCATGTTCAAATTTGAATGGTTTTTTGGGATTGGATTTTTTTTTTCTCAAACCTATAAGGAACAAAGAAAAAAATAAATGACTTTACATTTTGTACATCGAAGAATATTTTGAAATATAGGAAGTTGCAATACATGCACAATATAGAACATGAACATGTACAGCGGAATGAGTTAATTTTATGAAGAAATACAAATTCCAAATAACAACACTAAGCATTGAATATCAGCATAGAACAACCCCAAATATTTATATTTAGATAAACTAGGTCACAAAATACATTTGAGAATATTTCCCAAAGCAAAAGCTATCTTTGAATCTGCAAAAAACAACTATAGTTCATTACATATTTTGTGAAACAAAAATGTGTTTGCTAGAATGACTCTGATTTGGATTGTCGCGGACTACGAAGCAAATATGTACAAGAATGAAGTTTGCAGAAAGAAGAAATTCGACGATGGAAAACAACAAAACCTGGCAAGAAGAAAGAGAAAATTGTCAGATCTGGATTAAATCTTTATTAGAATAAGTAGATGAAGACAAAAGAATGTAATCAGTATCAACTTACTATGATGGTGTTCCATGGCTTGTCATTTCTTCACTAATGTCCTTTTATGGCTTTCCTTGGCTTTGACCTTCATTGGTAATCTGGTCGACAATGTTTTTCAACCATTCTTCGATGTAGCTCCTCATGAGCAACATGTTCATTTCATGCCGGATTTTTATATTGAAGCGTTCACTTTCCAAGTCGCTTAGATCAATACACAAGTTGTGGAATGCTTCTTGAATATTTTTGTTTCTAATTGCATAACCGACTAGCCAAGTTTTCATGTCATCTTCACCATATTCAACAATGCCATAGAAATTTTCAAATGACAGTCTTTTATAGATATGAACTTGATCATGAAAGGCTTGTTTGGTTTAAAAAAATGAGTTTAATATCATTTTTGAGTCCTGGACTTCATTGGTTCTGCTAGCTAGATCTATCTCAGTTAGCTTCTTGAATAGTTTGTCTCTTTTAGATATGGTCTGGCTACATTGTTGATCAAGACCAATCATGTTCTTTACCTTTTCTTTCCAGCATGCGTTTAGTTGGTCTATTCGATCTAGGGAAGGGAGATACTCTTGTATTCTTCTGGATTCCATCATACCGATAACTTCAAAACCAAATGGTAAAACTGCATCGAGATAAAAACCTTGGTCGTTCTTGAGATATGCTTGCAGATACTCATGAAAACAATGCGCTCTTGTTCCAAAAGAGACCATATTCTTTGACATCTCCCAAGCTTTTGTTATTAATTCCATTAATTTTTTTATATTATTTTCCACATAGTCTCGGGCCGATGTGAGAAGGCTTGCTGGTCCTTTTAAATTTGGCCAAGTGTGGTGGACCCTACTATTTCCAAAGGAGTAGAAAACAGTGGAAGAAGCATTAGAGTTGCCTCCAATTCTTTGATTCACGTCTTTAACATGAGGTTCTTCATTTCAAGGCCACTAATAGAGTTGTATAGAGAATCTCCAATTGCTCGGTGCATCTTAGATATATGGAAAGAGAGCATGTTGCATAGGTTGAAATATGAATGAGATGTGCCTTTCTTATTCTTTACATCTATGTTTTCAATAATCAATTTTTTTGATTCCCTGTCAAAAACAATGCTTTGAAATGAAAAAGACTCTTCTTTGTCCAATGTATCTATGCCAAGTATGTCCATCCTGGGATTGTGAGGAGAAGTGTTGTCTAAGTGATTTTCATTAGGGAACAATTTTTCAATGTCAATTTCTAGTTCCATATCTTCGAGGGAGAGATCGTAGATATCAATTTCTCCCCTCGGTCCCTCCTGTTCTTGGACTATTGTTTTTCGTTTTTTGCCTACGGGAAGCTTTTGAAAACTTTCAATTTTTATGGAGGGAGGGTTATTATCTCCTCCTCTTCCTAAAGAACTTTGTGTGAATTTGTTACTTGGGTAAGCTGTTGGAGTACTGCCACGAGATGTTGTGGTCTTGGCTGTGGCAGTCATGGATTGGGCACTTTTTTCACCCAGGTATTTTCGGTTCTTCTTGTGCGAATCATTGGTACTATTTCGAAGTCCATTAAGGATAGTGTAAGTGAAATAACTGTTGAAGTGGTTCCTCACCATGAAATCCCAGACTTTCCAAAGCATAAACATGAATTGTCCTTTCCTTTTTGCATGAAAAAAATGCAACCAATAGATGTACTCCCCTACTATTCCATCAAAAAACATTGTAGAAGATATGTGACATGGAAGGAAGCAAGGATTTTGTTTAGGCCCGAAAATCCTTATAACATTATAGTTCTCCATTTCTTCTACTGTGTCCCTCCTATCCAGGAAGATTGTCGACTAGCCAGAGAAGCGGGGGAAATACCTTCCAAATATCAATTCTTTAAAAAATGAAACAAAATAATTGAAGACCTTCTAAAATAGATAGCAAGCATCACGTCTCCATGATTTATGGCGTTGGAATGTTAATGGATCAAATTCAAACTTCAACTTCCTACACATAGATAGTCCAGGAAATGGATAGCAATTCAGCACGACAAAAATTAAACAAGGTGGCATAAAGAATTTCTTCTGCCTCCTGTATTGCAATAAATAGGAAGAGTTTTGAATGGAAATCATCTTGGGGAAATGGAAGATGGTTTCTTCCTTGATCGTAAAATATAAAATATACAGAATCATCCAAGACATGTCGGTTTCACTTTCTTGTCTTGTTGTCCTCGTGAAAAGAAATGCAATCTGCCAAAAAAGGTTTTTACATGCACTAACATGTAATATGGCCATGTCCCATGGAACGAGCATTGGGTCCTATAATAACTTCGAAAAGAGGTCTAGTTCATTGTCATGCTTCTTTAAGAACTACTTGGAATTCTCTCCCTTGAAAGTAGGCGTTGGGTCGAGAAGTGTTAACATCTTTTGAAATACTTTAGGCGATAGGGAGATTTGGAAATGGTCACCCATATGTACAATCTACTGGTTTGGAATATATTTCTAGGAGCAGCACGTGACCAAGTCCTTAAAGTAAAAAAAAAAAATTGGGGATACAACGTGCCGTTGCAATTTCAGATGTCAAGATAACTTTCATCTGGGCAGAAGTGGACGAGTAGTAGTCATAAGCTATGGACCACTGAAAACATTGGTCCTTGTGCCCGAAAATATTTATGGTATCTCCACAGACATGGTGTCGAGCTATAGCCATAAGGTAATGAAAATCTTCCTTTTCTCCTTATTGTATTTAAAATGGATGCCGCAATATTATAATACAATCTCCGGTAAATCTTGGTTCAATGTGTTTTAATGGCAGATGCCCTCAACATTTTCGCCTTTTAATGCCAATCTTTTCAAAGATAATAAAAGCGCCATCAATTTTCATTGGGAAAGCCTACGAATATGGCAGGGAAATTGAGAAACTATTGAAAAGCGGGGAAAACATTGACAACTATGTAATATACCTGGATTTTGACAAAAGCAGGTTCAAGTCAGAAGATAATTGCATTTCATCCTATTGGAATTCAGATACATGGACTTGTATACACATCATTGTCTCGTGTTAGAAGAATAGACTCTATGTATTTGCCAAGTCCTCTTACAAAAGATAACTTCAAATTCAAACAAAAAGTTGATATTGAAATGGATCGCCTCGGGACTACCGCAAAATGAAAACTACAGTATGATTACCAATCGATACAAACAAATTCATCTGTATCAATTCTCTCACTTAACACATGTAGCTTACATGCACACATGGATTCTATACTCATTGACTATGATACAATGCAATCCGATATTCTGTGCTTGCAGGAAACATACATGGCATTATGCATGCAAAACAAAGAATTTCCAAATCACAATTGCATATCAAGTTACATTACACATGGGGTGATGATATTGGTGAAAATCCATGTACCAATTTTGCACCATATACATTTTGAATTGCAATTCGAATCGAATCTGGGTCAAATTGTAGATCACCGAAGTTTCCAGCGCAAGATGTATACCATGCACATGGGGCATGAGATTTCAATGGCGCTTACACAGGAACCGACGAACATAAAATTCACTAACTATGAAAACGAACGTCGGTCGGTCAGACTCATGATGTAGAGATATAGATGAACATGAAATCTTCCACTCCGTCATCCTAGGAACCCGCGAGCATAGACATGCGACTAAGTATAGAATCATAAATGGATAATAGAGGGGAAGAAAAAAAGGGGAGAACGGCTAAGTATAGAACAGGGAAAAGAAATAGAGGTAAGAACCGACATGAAATCAAATTGTTATGTAGGAACACATGAAAAGAAAAGATGGAGTACAAATTTATTTATTTCAAGATAGCAGCGCAGAAAATATAATTGACACGAAGAAAAGTCAATGTACAGGAAGATATGGATTTTCCAAGGAGGGAAAAAAAAACAGAGCTACAAACTAGTTCAACAAATATAGACAGAGTAAACGAAAAACTATTAGATATGGAACACGGGTAGAAAAAACACACATTTGCATGGATTCTTCTACATTCTTGGTTAGGAGTTCTTTGCGGTGTCTAGTTTTCCTGTTTGTTTCTATGAACAAAATCACAAAACAAAATGGACATGAACATAAATTAACATGTGACCAAAAAGCAATTACAAACCAGGGGAAACTAAGAAGTTGGATATCTCAAATTTCTGCAACAAGATACACATATATGGTTTGAAGCATACAAATATGATTCTGCAATATGCTTGATGTATATTTCACAATTCAAGTGCAACACCAACTGTGTAGTGACCAGACCAATATGTGTACAAACCAGGGGAAACTAAGATGCTGGATATATATATTTTTATTTTTTTGGGGCAACAAGCTATACATATATGCTTTGAAACATAGAAATATGACTTTGCAATATGTTTGATGTATATTTCATAATTCAAGTGAAATACCAATTGTATCGTGATCAGACCAATATGTTTCTAAGATAAAGATGTCATATTGAGGAATGGGCACATTTGACCACACATGGTCAATAAGTGTGTTTTGCACATGGCTTGTGTTGTTCAAAAGAAAGCAGAGACTGTATTTGCACATGCAGTTTTCCAATTCTTTTGTTCTAGCATTATTTTGTAGCATGTCAATATTGAAGTCTCCTACAAGCACAATGGGTTCGTTCAGATAGAAATGACCTAATGAATTGGAAATAACATTTAGTATGTTGGAGAATGTTGTATGGGGAGCAACATGTAGATTCAGTATTGCAATTTATGTTCCATGGAAAAATATCTTTGCAAGCACCATCTCAACATTCTTTTCTTTGAAATGTATATGGTGCAAAATTGGTACATGTTTTTTCACCAATATCATCACCCCATGTGTAATGTAACTTGATATGCTATTGTGATTTGGAAATTGTTTGTTTTTCATGCATAATGCCATGTATGTTTCCTACAAGCACAGAATATCGGATTGCATTGTATCATAGTCATTGAGTATATCATCCATGTATGCATGTAAGTTGCCTGTGTTAAGCGAGAGAATTGATACAGAGGACTTTGTTTGTATGGATTGGTAATCATATTGTAGTTTCCATTTTGTGGTAGTCATGAGGTGATCCATTTCAATATCAACTTTCTGTTTGACTTTGAATTTATCTTTTGTAAAAGGACTTAGCAAATACAAGGAGTCTATGCTTTTGACATGGGACAATGTTGTGTATACAAGTCCATGTATCCAAATTCCAGTAGGATGAAATCCAACATTATCAAGTGTTAGTCCTTGCGATCTATGGATTGTACATGCACATGCAAGTTTAATTGGAAATTGTTTTTGAATCTTCAGTCGACCTGTCTTTTCTAATGTCGATATTGGCTTTGATATTCACAAAATAGGTGTCCAATCGCTTGCAGTGTTTGAATTATATAGATAAGCCAACTTGCTTTCTTTTCGCTTGCCTATATGTGGTTCATGGAACTTAATCCAAAGTGTTAGCACACATTATTAATAGGGGGGGTGTTTTCCCTAGGAAGTGGCATTCTGGTGAAGAAAGAATGAAATAAGAGGGCTCAAAAAACCCATCAAATGTTTTTATCCTAAGTCGGGCGATGATATGACATTTTGGCACCCACACAGTCCCAGTCATCTCGTCATCTCCCTATCATCAATGTCCATGTATGCCTGCCAAGTCCTCCTTGTAAGCGTCCAACAAAGCTTCAGATGGTGAAGTTCAGAGGGTAGCTCATTTTGATCCCGATGTAGATAGTTCATGAAAGTGAGGTGGCAGTTGAGACCTCGTCTCACCGCATAAATGGAAAGTCAGAAAGGACTGGCAGAGCAGAGATTGCCTCTGGTAGGGAAGGCATGCGCAGAGGAAACTACATTCGTAGTCCAACCAAGAAGCTCGAGAACACCTCTGCTGGTAGTGGCAGATATTTTTTGAGTATATAGGAGTCATTTTGATATTTTGTAGGGGTCGATGGTTGAGCTAATCTCCCACATTGTAATTTTTTAATGAAGCTATGGTTCTCTAGTTATGTAACTTGATTTGAGACTTCTTGTTTTATAAAAGTCAACTTCTATTTCCATCTTATTTTCATCTAATACTGAATGTTCATGATTGAAGGATTCACATGGATTGTGGTGATTGTTTTGTAATGGATGCATGATTGCAGTGCAATTATAGCATTTTCAGTTTCCTGAAACTTCAAATTCAAGAGGATCTTGTTTTCAGAGTTTTCCTCCTTAGGCTGGTGGAAGACCTGATGTCGAGAGTAGACCTTTACATATTCTCCTTAATTTATTCCTCCTACTCACCCTTACTACAACTTGTTGGCTGAAGTTGATCAAGACCTCATTTTCTTGTACATACCGCCCCAGTTTTCCGAGTTAAAACGATATTCTCTTGAGTCTGCCCCATTTGACCTCTTTAAATCCATTAACCATGACATATAACCTGATGGGTACCGGGATTACCTCTGCCGCAATCCAGAGGTGACTTCTAGTGCTAACATTTCTAGCGTCGTTGCCAGGGAACAAATTGAAAACATTTCCCTGGGTAAGAATGACAATGAGCTACTGATTCTGAAGGTGCATCAGACATCAGTACCATTGAATATTGCAGCCTGCACCTGGCGACTCCACTGTCTGGAAACTCGACTGTTTCAGTTTTGACTCCTAAAAGCAGACACATGAGGTCCACTTCACTGCCGCCTCTAGAAACATCTGAAGCTAACCCGGAGGAAATTATCAGAAAGGGAAAGACTACTCAGAAAGGTACCTCCATAGTTGTACCAAGTTTTTCTGATAATTTGCATAATCCCTCTTTACAAACTCCAGTAATTGTTTATGATTCTCCTATTATACAAACTGTTGGAGTTTCAAGAAATTTAAATCTTGGAAGTTTTCCTACCAATTTCTCCCCTCCTATTCTTGGTTTGGAAGGAGAGATATTTGACACCCCTTTCTCCCCCAAAGTCATGAAGTGGAAGGAGAGAGATTTTACCTTAGAAGACTTTCCTACTCCTCCTCCTATTAGAGTTGTTGTAGTTACAAAAGGGGAAACCTCTGTTACCTCTAGCCCCTCATCTTTATCTCCTAACGCTCAACCTTTTCCTTTTTCTCCCAGAAGCACAGCCCCAGTCTCGCTTGTCCAAACTCCATCTCCTTCTGGTTCTCCTCCTATTCACACTCCAATGGCAGGATAAAATCCCCCCAAAACTAGGATGGAAGTTATAATAGCTACTAGGTATGCCCCTCTTGTTTTTCCTCAGCCTCTGAATTCCCTCCCAACGGATGGCTACCTTAATCAGTTTCCTAAGTTCACGGGTGAGGGAGACATAATGATAGAGGCACACCTTGAAGCCTTTTATATTTTTACAGATAATCATGCCATAGAGAATGAAGACGTATGGATTAGGATTTTTGTTCATAGCCTTGATGGTGAAGCTAGGAAGTGGTTCAGGGCCTTGCCTCTTGGATCTATTAACGGGATTGAGGCCCTAGATGAAGCCTTCTTAAAGGATTGGGGAGACACAAGGGATCTCCTGTACTATATTACAAAGTTTGGATCTCTGAAGAAGGAGGAAGGGGAATATGTTTCTGACTTCTCCAAGAGGTTTAATAAAATGTATAATAAAATCCCCATTGAGGTCAAGCCTACAAAAACCTCTGCAAAATATTACTTATGCTAGCGCTTTTGATCCTGATTTATGTCTCATGTTAAGAGAAATAAGAGCTACTTCCTTGGCTCATATGAAAGATCCAGCCCTTGAAGTAGAGTCCAATATATTTGCAATTGATAATATTAGGAGCAAGGTTGATAGAGATAGAAGAAAAGGGAGGTCTGAAGCTTCAACCTTTGGGTCCTCTGTTGGCCATCCTCAAGTTTATGAACTTACCAAATTAGTAAAATCTATGTCTTCTGAGATGGAGAAATTAAATCTTGAAGGAAGACAAAACTATAGAAATTCACAAAATGTTGATAACAAAGGTAATTTCAGGAGACTTAACAATGCTCCATAGATTCTTCCAAGAGAGAAGAGAAATAGGGATAGAGATGACCAGAAGATCCAGACCCCTCTCCAAAATAATCTTGTTACTGATGATGAAGGGGAGGAAGAAGACCTTGACCTAGAAATCCACTATCTCAAAGACACCTCCTCTTTTCCTCATTTGACTCAATCTACATAAAAGGAGTCTCTCATGGACGACCAAATTAATGAATTGAGCAAGGGAGACAAGGCCAGCAACCGTAACATATATAATCTGAGGTCCAAATAGAAAGAAAGGAAATATGACATCCCTGATGGGCCTACCAGAAGAAGAAAAACTTGCTAAAGATATTGCAGACCGAAATAAGGAAAAGAAGGTACAGACCCCCCCACCAGTGGTCAAAGGTCATGTTCTAGAAGTGAGAGAAATTCTAAAGGCCCCCTCCTCTTTCAAATTTGATCTTGAAATACAAAATGTTAGAATCCCTGTACCCATTTTAGAGCTAGTCAAGCATGAAGACTTCAAAAGGTGCCTCTCCAAAATTTTGCAGCCCGAACCTTCCTCTCATTCCACAGACTTAGTAAAACTCCAATATGAGGAGCTTGTAGTCATCCTAGGTCCTTTGGGAGAAGATAGAGACAATTCATCCCCTCCCTTGTATACTTCATTGAAAATACATGACAAGGTGTTGCACAACTGTTTGATGGATTCAGGGGCATCTCATAATCCGATGCCTAAGATTGTCATGGAAGAGCTCGGTTTGGAGATTACAAAATCTTATCATGATCTGTATTCATTTGACTCTAGGAAGGTGAAGTGCCTTGGGGTTATCAAAGACTTGTCTGTATCTATGTTACATCTACCAATGAAAATCATGATCATGGACATCGTGGTAGCTGATGTTCCCCCTAAGTTCAAGATGCTTCTTTCTAGATCTTGGATAAAAAGACTAGGGGGGACTTTGCAGATGGACCTCAACTATGCTACCATTCCAGTGTTTGGGGGGGAGCATAGAATACTTTACAAGGAAGCTCAGTTGGCCTAAATTATTAGTGATGAAGCAAACCCCACAAACCATCCTATCTTTGCTCTTGACACATATTTAGGATCTAGTTTCTTGAATCTTATCAATGCTCTTGAACCTCCTCTAGAAATCGAAAAGTGGCCCATTACATTTTGTGAAAATTGCCCTCCTATCACCTCTGTGTGGAAAATTTTCTTCGATGGAGCCTCTTCTAAGGAAGGTGGTGGTGCTAGTGTGATTTTTGTTTCACCTTCTCAAGATACTACAACCATGTCCTACAAGTTAGAATTCAAAGCTACCAATAATGTGGTAGAGTATGAAGCTCTCGTCTTAGGTTTGAGATCTGCAAAAGATATGGGGATTGAAGAGACTTTAGTATTTGGGGATGCTGACTTAATTGTCAATCAGATCAGAAATCTATATCAAGCTAAGCACCCTAGACTAAGAAGGTATAGAAATGAAGTGTGGGACCTTATTGACATTTTTTTCCTAGCTTTCAACATTTCATTTATTCCAAGAGAAGAAATCATCATGGTTGATTCTCTGGCTGCTTCAACAAGCAATTTCAGAGTCCCTTTGCCACCAAAACTTAGGTATGATGTAGAAGTAAAGTACAGACCCTCTATACCTGGCAATGTCAAGCATTGGAAATTATTTGAGGATGATATTGAGATCAAAAGATTCCTTGAGATTGTTGATGAGTTTTCTTCACTACATATTGATCAAGATCAGGATTCCAAAAGTAATCCTTATGTTAATGTTTTCTTGAACAAAATTGGCAATCACCATATTATTCAGTTTCCTAGCAATCACATTCTGAAGGGACTAGTTCCTTTGGAAATACTATTTGACAGAAATGATGTGGTAATGAAATTTAAAGGATCAGTTGATGATGTTGATGTAACTGAATGCAACATTGGTACAGATAAAGATTCAAAAATTTTCAAGTTGTCGAGCAGTCTGTCAAGGGAACAAAGGGTTGAATATGATGATCTATTAAAGGAGTTTGTTGATGTGCTTGCCTGGACTTATGAGGATCTCATAACATACAACACAAGCATCATTGAGCATAAGATCCCACTAAAGGAAGAGGCCAAGCCATTTAGGTAGAAACTGAGACAGATCAACCCTATGTTGTTGCCTATCATAGAGAAAGAGGCAAAAACAATTTTAGATGCCCAGATTATTGTTCCTTTGAGGTATTCTGAATGGGTGGCCAAATTGGTCCCAGTGAGAAAGAAGAATGGAGAAATCAGACTTTGTGTTGATTTCAGGAACCTAAACAAAAGATCCAATAAAGATAATTACCCATTGCCAAAAATGGAGCACATATTGTAGAGGGTGACAAGTGCATCTAGGATGTCCATGATTGAGGAATTTTCTAGCTCCAATCAGATTTATGTCTTACCTGAGGATAGAGAGAAGACAACATTCACCACTCCATGGGGTACATTCATGTATGCCAAGATGCCTTTTGGATTGATGAACACAGAAGGAACTTTCCAGTGCGCTATGGACATCGCCTTTATTGGGGAAAGGGATAAATTTGTAGTCATTTATCTGGATGAAATTACAGTTTTCTCCAAGACTGATAAAGAACATTGTCATCATCTGAGAAAGGTCTTCTAAAAATGCAGAAAATTTGGTCTCTCCCTGAATCCTAAGAAGTCATTGTTTGCTATGAAGAAGGGAAAATTATTGGGGAACATAGTATCAGCTGAGGGAGTAAAGATTGATCCCAGCAGGGTGGAAGCCATACAAACCTTAACACTCACTAGATCCAAGAAAGAGGTTCAGTTATACTTGGGGAAGATTAATTTTCTGAGAAGGTTTGTCTCTAATTTTGTTGAACTAGTGAAGGATATTACAGTCATGTTGAGGAAAGGACGTGAAATCAAATGGACTGTTGAATCTTGTAGTTCCTTCGATCAAATAAAGAAGGATGTGACCGAAGAACCTCTGCTCATTAATCCTAATTACTCCAAATATTTTATGATTTTCTCCTTTGCTTCATTTGACACAATGGCAGTGGTTTTTTGCAAAAGAGGGATGAAGGGTTTGAACAACCCATTTCCTTTTTTAGTAGGGCATTGAGAGATGCAGAGCTGGAATATGACATCATGGAAAAGAAGGCCTATGTTATGGTTAAATCCCTCAAATCCTTCAAGGTATATGTTTTGCAATCAAAGGTCATTGCATATGTCCCTTCAGCTTCTGTGAAGGAGATTCTCATTCAGCCTGACATAGATGGGAGAAGGAGCAAGTGGATTGCTAAAATCCTTGAATTTGACTTGGAGATAAGGCCCACCAAATTGGTTTAGGGTCAAGGTTTAGCCAAGATATTGGTTGAATCTAATTGAAAAGCATTGGGGGTAAATTTCATCAACACTTTCTCAGAAAATCAACAGGTTGAGTTGTCTGATACAAGTGCTCAAGTCGGCCCTCCATTAGCAGAATGTGCTTTGTACAGGGACATCATTTTCTTTCTACAGAAGTTGCAGCCTCCTTATGGCATGGAAAAATGTTAAGCCCTAATATTGGCTCATTACCCCTTAATTGGGGCATATTAGATTAGTAATGTTATTTTATTTATGTCAGCTTTAGGCCATTAGTTGTAATTATACCTCCTAGTC
>JZKD02S0101250.1:217192-247813 GCA_000966675.3 Picea glauca
CTCCTTACTACCCCCAAGGGAATGGAATCACATAGTCCTCTAACAAGAGCCTTATAAAGATCATCAAAAGATTTTTAGAGGACAATAAGAAAGCATGGGATTCAAAGCTCAAGTTTTCTCTCTGGGCGGACATAGTGACAACAAAGAGATCTCTTGGTGTCTCTCCTTTTCAATTTGTATATGGAGTTGAGGCCATATTTCCTTCTTAGTTGGCCTTACCCATGGAAAACTTCTTCTAGGACTACCAAGGAGAGCCTGATGATATGACCAGAAGAATACAACAACTAGTAGAAATGCAGGAGACCAAAGATTAGCTACTGGACAGAGAACATGACCATCAACAGAAGATCAAGCAGGCTTTTGATAGAAAGGTAAGAAAGGAGGATTTCCAGCTGGGAGATCTAGTGCTAAAATGGGATGCACCCGAGTAGGACAAAGGAAAACATGGCAATTTTTAATCCTTTTGGATCGGCCCCTTCCAGATCTCTGGGAAGTTTCCAAATAATACTTACAGGTTGCAGAATTTGGAGGGTGATCAAATTTTTGGAGGCCATGTAAATGAGCATTTTCTGAAGAAGTTTTTTGTTTAAGCCATGAATGGATTCCCATGTCATTGTAAATGTCATTTTCCCCTTTGTTTATGCTTTTAATAAGCGACTCCACAACCCAAAAATAAGGTGACTGAAGCTACAAGTTCTTGGTAGCTCACAGGGAGTGTACCATCCCCCATGGAGCCTAATGTTAGCACACATTATTGATCGGGGGTGTTTTCCCTAGGAAGTGGCATTCTGATGAAGAAAAAATGAAAGAAGAGGGCTCAAAAAACCCATCAATTTTTTTTATCCTAAGTCGGGTGATGATATGACATTTTGGTGCCCACGTAGTCCCATTCATCTCGTCAGCTCCCTATCATCAGCATCCACATCTTCCTGCCAAGTCCTCCCTGCAAGCATCCAACAAAGCTCCAGATGGTGAAGTTCAGAGGGCGACCTGTCCTGATCATGATGCAGACAATTCATGAAAGTGAGGCGACAGTTGAGACCTCGTCTCATTGCATAAATGGAAAGATGGAAAGGACTGGCAGAGAAGATCTTGCCTCTGATAGGGGAAGGCATGCGTAGAGGAGACTGCATGTGCAGTCTGATTGAGAAGTTCGAGCATGCCTCTGCTGGTAGTGGAAGATATTTTTTGAGTATATAGGAGTCATTTTGATATTTTGTAGGGGTCAATGGTTGAGCTAAGCTCCTGTATTGTAATGTTTTAATGAATCTCTGGTTCTCTGGTGATGTAACTTGATTTGAGACTTCTTGTTTTATGAAAGTCAAATTTTATTTCCATATTATTTGCACCTGATACTGAATGTTCATGATTGAAGGATTCACATGGATTGTGGTGACTGTTTTGTAATGGATGTTTGATTGCAGTGTAGTTATAGCATTTTCAGTTTCCTAAAACTTCGAATTCAAGAGGATCTTGTTTTCATATTTTTCCTCCTTAGGCTACTGGAAGACCTGATGTCCAGAGAAGACCTTTACATATTCTCCTTAATTTCTTCCTTCTAATCACCCTTACTACAACTTACTCGATGAATTTGATCAAGACCTCATTTTCTTGTACATACTACCCCAATTTTCTAAGTTAAAACGATATTCTCTTGAGTCCGCCCCATTTGACCTCTTTAAATCCATTTACCATGAAATATAACCTGATGGGTACTGGGCTTACCTCTACCGCAATCCATAGGTGACTTCTGGTGCTAACACAAAGGACATCAAGTTTTTTTGTTTTTGTATATCCTTTGAGTATTCCATCTGCACCATTGACCAAGCCATCCTGTGAATCATAGTTGCAGGCATATATTTCAACCATCATTTCTAATTTCAGGACAAGCTGCAAAGGTAAAGTGGTTGTATGTTCATGACATGGCACATTTCCATGGTTGTATTCTTCCAGGTCAATTGAATTGATGATGATATCTAGGCATGAGCAATAGCATGTTCCTATTATGCATTGCAACATCCTTATTTGTGTAGAACGGGTAAGGGAACATTGGGTCTGTTGGTGCAAGTCGCAAGCACCTTGAATTGATATATGTTAAGTCATCATATGCTTGGTTGTTTGTCCGCATTCTATTCATAATTGCATTAAATGTTTCATCCATATAGCACATTGTAGTATGCAATTCAAAGCATTTAATATTGTCTCTACAAATGTCATGCATCATTGTTTTCATGTTAACCTTAGGTTGTTCAAATATAAAAGAATATTGGATCGGTTGTGCCTAGTAAAGATCCCCACAGAATATTATGTCAATGTTTCCAAAGTATTTCATGTGCACATGTTTTATGCTTCTTAGTCGGTTGTCAATAGAATACAAGAAGCGACTTCCAATCAAAGATGCTTCATCTATAAAGACAAGTTGGAGTTCGTCATAAAGATTATACAACATATTTAACATTTCCTTGCTAAGTGGAAGAAACCGTGACTTGTTAAAAGGCATTAAAAATGCAGAGTCGACTGTTGTTCCACCTGCATTATATGCAACTTTTCCTATGTATGCAACTATTAGGCCCTTTTGTTTCATAGGATCATAGGAATTGTTTGAATCATAGATTCGTATAAGAATTTGGAATAGTGCTTTCGCTGTGAATGTCTTGCCTGTTCCTACTCCGCCTGTAAGGAACAAGTGCACAAGAGTGTCCATGTTCAAGATTTTTTTAAGCACAATGTCCTTTAGAATTGTTTGTTGTTCTTGATTCAACAGACATCTTATTCTATGGTATTCATTATTTTCAATAAGGAAAGGATGTTTTGTGACTTGAAAGCCAATGTTGATATTTTTTTCACTGCCACCTCCTCAAGGACGAGGCAAATCCGCTTGCAAGTCATAGGACTCGCATGGAGTTCTGATTGTCTTTTCGGTTTTTGAATGTCTCATCAAGATTGTCAGGGTTTTCTAGCTCATTAACTACAACTTCTAGATCACTCCATGTTGAATTAACATTGTAAGTAAATCTAGCTTCGTTGATTTGCACTATAATCTCAGAGGAAACATATGCAGCTTCCCATGTAGAGAAGTTATGTATTAATGTCTCTTCATTTTCATTGAACAAAATGTATAGCAACAATTTTTCTCTACAATAGTTTTCATAGTCGAAATGTTTATTGTATTTGGAAAACCGTATCACAGAGGGTTTTTTTCTTTTTGATATGGGCGCACCATTTTTTTTGTAATGCGATACGAATTTTGCTAAGTAGATATGCCTAATAGGAGATGGACGATGGAGGTAATAATGAATAATAGAGCGACATAGCACGTCTTCTGAATTTTAAGGCTCTTGTTCTAGCAAAACCAATGGTTTAAGCACAAATGTGAATTTTTCAAGTGGAGATGTGTTTATGAAGACACATTTTCTTGAACTAAAATTGAGGGGTAGGGAAAGTGCAATGTGGACTGCTTGTTGAGCAGACATTTGTTGAATATTAAGCAATGTATTTCCAAGCATACATATCATTTGTATGGCATCAATATGACTTCTTTCATGTTCTTTGTGTATTCTTCTGAATGCACTTGTCATAGATTTGTCAACCTTTGTCATATACGAGGTACATTATGATGCTACAGCATATGCATTGAGGACGTACTGCGCATCTGTATTTGCATTCCACATAACTAGTATGTCCTTGGAGAAACCGTTGTTCCAAATATGGGAAAGTTTTTGTTTAAGGAAAACTATTGGTTTTTTAAGCGTAAATTGTATGGCTTGGATGTACTCATATTCTGATAGATTTAGCTCTGTCAAGAATTCATCAAAGCTCATCAACTCTTCAAGCTCTCCTTGTTCTAGAAATGCGAACAAGGATTTAGATTTCTCAGAAAAAAACATTGTTCTCTAATCTAAGTGGCTCTATGATTCTTGTTGCTCTCATTGGTGGCACGGGAAAGTTGTATCTGCAATGCGAGTTTTTTCATTTTCTACAACTTCTTATATGATAATGTCTATGAACTTTGAAAAGTTTTGGATCCAAACGATCTGTGTTGCATGTTATGTATTTGTCCACAAATTTCTTGATTTGTGAATTGTTGTCAGCTTCATAGACTGGTGCACCCTCTATCCACAATAGTGCATGGTCATGTTCATTCCCCCTATTCTGGAATTTAGTCACAAAAAATTAGTCCGATATTTTTCCGAAAAACATTTCATCATGGCATATCAATTGTCTCAAAGCATTTATTCTATGTCTATAGTAGAGAGTACATGTCATTGGGTCTTTTCTTATGAGGTAGTCAATGTCATTATTTTCCATTGTATCAGTTTGTTTTTTACAATTTTTGTTCCTATGCAAGTTAGATATGACAGCCAACAATGGATCCCAACAATGCTTTGCACTTGTAAATGTGATGAAAAATGTTGACAGGCCCAATTGCCGAATCATTGCAAAAATAGTTTTCTTTTTTTGTTGCAAATAGTTAGGAGAGATGCGAATGTTTTTGAAATCTATGTATCCAATATCAGATTTCATAATTTTTTCTAGGTTTACGTTGTACTTGACATCCTTGGCAAAAAAAATTCTTCCTTGTTATTGGCCTTTTCTTATTCGGACCCACATGCAAGACATAACTTGCTATATTATTATGCACATTGTTTTGAAAAAAAAATTGTTATGTGACAGGAGAAGTCACCGCTTGAATGTAGCAGCTCCCATCGAACTATTTTATGATAACTAAATCATTTTGTAATGTCAGTGGCATGTGGATATCCATAGAAGAGTGTTGGGAAGCTCATTTCCTCAGCAAATCTATCCTTGAATATTCCAAGTGGACGTTTTCCCTCAGCAGGTGCAATTTCGACAATCTTGTCTTGCAAGTCATGAATGCACTGTGAATGAGTGAATCCATGCACCAATGTCTCATCAGGTGTTTCATTATCTGATTCATCACTTGTATCAAATTCACTAGCATTATCAAGAGTCTCTTAGAGTTGTCATCCTCTTCTCCAAGAACATTGTTCCAGTTCTCATTTATAGAAATGTTATGTGCTTTGTACAAGGCTCTGGAAGATAAATCCTTTAATTCTTTCATAACAACATGCATAGACACTTTTCCTATCTGATACACATTTTTGTATTGCAAGCGTATTTTGAGAGCCACATGAATTGTTAGTGTATTGCTAATGTATTGTGGCAAGGAGTTTTGCACAACATCTAGCTGAATAGGCACATTAATAATTGATCCTATTAAGCCCATCTGGGGTCATTTATAGCCCCAGGGCCTGCTTTGTGCAAATGCAATTCGCAAAGATACAAGTCTCTCTTCAAGTTCTGTAAATGCACTTACATCTGGTAGTGGTGTATTACATCTTATTTGGTCAGGGGTTCCAAATTGTGGAAGTTTTCCATTTTCAAGCGACCATTTGCATGGAAGACAATTTTTTCCACTAGAATTTTTTTTATCATGTGTTGTCAAGAGGAGGTATGCTGCTTCCAAATCAAGCCTGAAAGACTTACTATTTTTTGCGAAATTCAATTGATCACAAATTGCACATGCAATGGAAGGAGTGTCTTTGATTTATTTCATGTAGGTCTGTCTTGCATCTTTCTTTCGCAGGGAAGTATGGGTAGAAAGTGTTTGCTGGTTTTCATTGGTAGTAGTGCACGGTGTTGCTTCCATCACACAAAATATGATTTTTTCTTCTGGGATAGTTGCATGACCATTGTGGGATATGTGACCATACCTGTCTCTATTGTGTTGTGCACGAATTTTTTTTTTAGAATGTGATATGTCAGTTTCTCTCTAAAAGGAAGCGTAGCAATGTATTTTTTTCTTTCACGCATGACCTTTTTCAAGTTGTGGTAACTTAGTCTATGCTTATTGTTCAAGGGCAGGATGACCTGATGGCAGCTAGGATGAATTTCACTCTGATTAAATAGCATGTGACGCTTATGCACATTCAATGTGGTTTGGTTGACATTGACACTGGACACTGGAACGCCAATATTTCCTATACCACCAATGTTTTTTCTCTCTAACATATGAACTTTTTCAGATTGTGATAACTTAGTCTACGCTTTTTGTTTAAGCCCTGTATGGCCTCATCACAAGTGGGACGAATTTCACGCATGAATTTTTTCAAGTTGTGATAACTTAGCTTTCGTTTTTTGTTTAAGCCTTGTATGGCCTTATCGCAACTAGGAGGAGTTTCATTCTCATTAAAAAAAATGCCACACGTATGTAGATTCAATGCGGTTTGGGTGGCATGGACATTGAATCCTGAACCAGTGATATGTCCAAGCAAAGGTTGATAATGGATATGTGTCATATCTGTTTTCAGTGAGAGGATGTCAATTCTTCGATCGTAATTTGAATCAATAGACCAAGAATGGAAAGTGCCATCTGGCAGGGCTGACCAGACCTAGATATTTACTCTGAATATGATAGATAGCCATTTCAAACAGAATCTGCAACCCTCCACAATTCCTTTTTCATATTCCAGTGCCATGTTTACAAGGTATTCTTGCCAACTTGCAATTGTCAACATATTTTCTAGGAGATATGGCGAAAGGTGTTGATGCAAGCAACTAAAAGCATGTTTTCTTCCACCTATAATTGCATTGCAAAAGGATTGTACAGTGTAAAGCCACAGGGACTGCACATGGAACTCTGCTACTACCAAACAACAAATTGTATTACAAACTATCTCCACAACTAGATACAACAGTTGTCGCTAGCTGCAAACCATGGCAGTCTATGCGATGCATAATCTGTTTCCACTACGATTCAAGGTATTTGCAAACAAGGGACAAGTAAATAGGTCCAAGATTTCATATGGACAATTTTCTATACAGTAGTGGTTCATAATGACCACTAACAACATTGGCATCATGGAACAAGATGCAATATGGATTGTTAGATGTAGTTTTGTTGAATAGCAGATGTCTTGTTTTTCTTGTCAATGACCATATTCCAATTGATATATTGAGCCACTTAGAAAAGAACCGTATACAAAATGTATCTCCCCAAAGTTCCCTCTCATGTGCAGGAAAAAATGGAGATGCAGACAACCACATATTTGAAAAATACGTAGCGACAACATGTATTCCATGCAACAACCGAAGAAAATCAGATTCCAGTTCATATTCATATGACTCCAATGCCTCAACATCGCCATTTTTTAAATAGCCCAAGAAATAATCTATCAATCCATTGTGCAGGTTGGTCGAGGAATAATGGAAATGCAGTAGAACCTGAAATGCATTGAAAAGGAAATCCCCTACAGTATATGAGAATGCATCCAATCTAAAAATCCCATTGCTATGCAACACCTCGTCAATGCTTTCATGTATAATGGAGTGTGTATCTATTTCATACGACTCAACATCTATTACTTGTTTCATCTTTTGAACTGTGGTTTTGAAGCTGTTTCTTAGCTACTTTCAGTTTGTATGAAAACAAACAAAAGGGGAAAAAAAGAATAAAACGAAGAAAAAAAAAGTAAAATAGAAAACTACAAGCGTGGAACTGTGTACCAATCCCGGTATGTATCCTTCAACCTTATTCTTTTCAAATTCAATCCCCCCTAGTCTCCAAAAAAAATGACAAGAAAACAAACCTACAAAGAAAAGTGAACCAAGCAGAAGAAACAACACAAATAAATAAGACTATAAATTTGTTGAGCACAAAGACTGATTTGAACCTATTCATGGTGTGCATCCTACAAGCTTCTCATAGGCAGAAAAATTTCTGCAAAATAGAAAGGACAGGACAAAGGCAACAAGTGGACGCAGATTTTTGACCCAGAGAATAAAAGCATTTCCTACCTCTACACCCCGACGAATGGTTCCCCCTTGTGACAACTTCGAATTCATTTTATAAAACCCTTTGCATTGCAATTTTTGAAATAGCTATGGCACAACATGCAGGATGTGGCATCCGACATATGAAGATGCATGGTTTCCAAGAATAGAAAATAAGAGCACACAGAAAGATGTTTATATGCAACAAAATTTTGAGGCAGGGACTCCTACCATTGAAAAATCTTGCCTGCAAGGTGCAAAACACCAAGTAGAAAAAAAGGAATAGCAATGAAACGATGGAACAAAAACTTACCCATCAACGAGGGATGACAAGAGCTCAGCCACAAAACTTTCAAACCGCAACAACAGGTCCAGAAAATTTCAAAGTTGAAGAACATCAAACCATTGAACAAGCAACTGCAACTGCAGGACCTCAACTTTGCAAAGTCGAATCAAACAAGAACAAGAAGCATGGAACGAACCAACGAACAAGCATCAACCACTGAACCAGTGATTCCAATGGGGAAAAATTTTGCACAATTTCACTGCAAACAACACTATCAAAAAAACATGGAACGAAACTGTACAATAAACATTTAAGGTTGCGATACCTGTTAGGTAAAAAATTAATAATATCAATACCGTCGAAGGGCATCGTCCTGTGCAAACATTTAAGAAAGCCTGCAGCATGGCAGGCCTGTTTGCGTACGCAACAATGACAAAGATTCTCGAAGCACACAAGAATAAAGAAAAAATCACACATAGTAATATGCTAGAGACTATATTCGAAGGACAAACTTTGGATATGCTAGCATATCAAACATTGGGATAAATTTAGCTGGCAGAAAATGCTAAGACAAACATTCGAACTAATGCTAGCATTAATCCACCTTCAAGAAATACATAGGAAAAATATATGATTCAAAAAGACTGTATATGATCAAAAAGTTTGGATATGTTAACATATAAAACATTGGGAATAGCAAAGTCGGCAATAAGACCTTCAATATGTTATCCAATCAGATCATTACATATATGGTACTTTTTATTATACAAAAATCAATGTTTTTAGTTCCCTGGCTCCAACAATAGCTATTATGCAAATATTTGTGGTCAAAGGACAAACTAATATGAATTCAACGAATTATCGATCGATATAGTCCCTCTATGCCTACGGAAGGGACTAATAACAATTAGCTTTGTCAAAAAACAAGCAAAATAGTAATTGAGGTTGATGTTTTTATAACAAAAACCCTATTTTTAAGTGATTAGATTGCTTAAGGAAGAAATTATACATACAAAAATATTTCTTATATAAACGATTACCTGTTTTCACCATTGAGTTTCTAAGTACTATATATGGATAAGTTTACAACATTATTGATTAAGATACACTAGACATGTTGGTAGGGAGTTCTACTAGATGACAAGGAAATTGTTGTGAAGAAACTATTTTCCAACAAAGAACAAACTGTCAACGAATTCTTTAATGAAGTGAATTTGATTAGTCAATTTCAACATAAAAACCTCATCAATGATTTTAGTGTGGACAATCGATATACAAACTCTTGGTCTACGAATACCTTCCTATTAGGAGCCTCAATCACTTTATATTTGGTAATGGTTCTTAATTCTATAAATTAGTTCTTGTTACAATTAATGTGCATATGTCAAGCATTGTCGTTATTTAGTTTTATTTAAGTTATTTGTGATAGATATTTACTTTGCAATAGATGGAAACATGGGCAAATTGTTGGATTAATAGAGGAGGTTTGATATTATATTAGGAATTCTTGTTGGGATAGCCTATCTTCACCAAGAATCAGATAGATGCATCATCTATTAAGACATAAAGTGAGAAATTGTTTAGTAGACCAACATTTCAATACAAAAATTGTATATTTTGGATTGGTCATACACTTTGTTGAAGATCAAACTAATCTAAGCACAACAATTGTTGGAACCTAGTGAGAATAAGTTAAAGGAAAATAAGCATTAGACTTATTAAAAATATATGATTTATACTTTTTTTTGTTTAGGAAAAGGTTACATGGATCCAAAATATCTTGTGCATGTCCATTTGATAGAAAAAGTTGGCCTCTATGCTTTTGGGGTACCTTCCTCGGATATTATTAATGGTGGGAAGAATATAACAACTATGCACACCAATGACATGCCATCTCTCTTGACAATGGTAATGTCATCATCATAATATAAACAATATCATTTGATCATCTAAATAAAAAATTGTGAATATATTCAAATCTATAGTATATGTACAGTGCATATTTGGAACCATTATCCATCGAGAACCATTTCAAACATAATTGATCCTAACATTGAATAAAACTATTAGGATGAGCTACTACAAGTTGTTCAAGTGTCTCTCCTTTGCACACAAGCTTCTGCAACATTACCTCCTTCCATGTCTAAAGTTATCATGTTCCTTGCCAACAAAAGTGCAAATATTCTAGCAATAATGCAACCTTCCTTTATAAAAGTTGGTAATTCATAATCAAATACCAACACTAATGTTATGTTGAACCAATCATAATCAAATAGTAAATATAATGTTGCACTTGCATCGAAAACATATAGTCCAATATTAAATATTGCTTCCTCCCCTTCCATCATAATGTCATTGAACACCATTTCAACTTATTGCTTTGGTCCAAGATGACATGGAAACATGTTTGCAAGCATGGCAATTAGCGAATCATACATGGTGGGAGGTGGTTATTATTATATATTATTGAGAGAGTGACCGCATTTGAATGTTTGTTACTTAATGTTGATACTTTTTAGTGTACTGACCCCCGGACCACATCAAGAAAGCATCCTAGCATAAACCATCTCCGGTATTAGCTTCCTATCCTTATGGCTCGGAAATCAATCAATGGGCAAAGGAGATTATGTCCTTCCTAGTACAGTAACGATTAAGTACATGGTTCTAATCAAGTAGTATGTTGAAAACTGGAAGTGGGAACAAGAAACACTATCATATAGACCCATAATTACGCTCGATGATTGATCACTACCTCCCTCCATATGAAAGAAAGAAAGCAAAAAAAAAAAGTATCATTTCTCTATTTAACAGTCAGAGGTGAGTTCATGCTGAAAGGATTTCCACTAAATGTCTCGTGTTCAATTCCTACTCGTATGCAACATGAACGACAAGCAGTCAACTCCTGAAGAAGGTACTCATGATGAAACTCAAGTCGTCACCTATGCTTTTACTGAATTTCCATTCAAATAATTTTTGTTTGTTTCTATCTATGTTTAAATAATGCACATTATGTAGCATTCCAAATCTAGTCGTGTTTAATATTTTTTAAAGATGGAAGATGAATTTAACTTGAGCTTAAATAATAAAAACCCTGGACATGATTATTTGCAATGAGAGTACTTCTGCATTTGCACGAAGTACTTTAAAGCTTGTGAACTTCTAAATTTAGATCAAAATTTATCACTTCCCAGTAGGTGTACATATTTATTATTCATCATCTTTCTCATAGTTGCTAAGCCAAGATTATAATAAATTATTCATCTTCCCACCAGGAGTTGTTAAGCCATTCTTATGTAGCTCATTTAGCTTCTACAATCCTTTTGGGGCCAAGGAAGGAGTAAAGGCTTCCATTATGCAGGAGGCTTTGGTTAATTGATATCAACCTGCAGGGATTTAATCTACCCATATAGTTAATCATAGCCTTGTAATGACGCATATAATATGTGCTAATAAGAACTCACATTTTACCATACACAATATGGATACAGAGTCTCATAGTTCTGACTTAGTATCATCCCTTCTGATGATTCATTGAAACGATATTCCATGGTGTGAGCAACTTTTTTTTGAAAATGGTAAATGAGTGGATGAGGAGGATGACATGTTCACATGGTAAAAGTAAGACATTGTCCACAAAACAATAGTACACAGATTTATAGGCTGACACAATTTACAAATAAATGTGCAAGCATTGGAAGGGAAAAATAAGTACCAAGTGGAACAAGAAACACTTGTGTTGCCTCGTTGTCCTTCATTGTATATTGAGTGTACTCACTAATCAGCACCCTCCTCTATTGCAAATGTTTGTTACAGCTTCCATAGAAACAACAATAAAACCACCACGTTCAATATTCTCATATATATATATATATAAAAGAGGGATACCTTCTGCTCTCTTCATTATTTTTTTTTATTCCATTCTTAGATTCCATAAATGAAAAAGCTTTGAAATAGAGACCATAGAAGATTTTAAGTAGCAGCCATCAACTCTTAGATTAGGTTAGCCATTTTGTATCTACAGATTTCTTCTATTGATTTATTTTTCACTATTTGTGGGATGTGGCTTGGTATTGATAATAATTGGGAAATTTGTTTCAGAATTAAGGGTCACTTATTCATTCATGGCGGTGCCAAAGTTCGGTGGGTGGGAGAGCTCAACAATGCCCACAAACTACTCCATGGTATTTTCCACATTCAGAGAGAATAAAAAGAAAAAAAAGATTGAAATTGGCCAGGGGGACACAAATATTGTCACAAAAGATGACAATAACCTTATTTCACGTGAAGATTAGGACAATACAGAGACTAATATTCCTATAAGTATATGTTATGTATGAATTTGTGATGACTTTTGATGGTTCTATTGTGATTACAATGAGGCGATGTGTCTTTCTATTTTTTTTCTTATTGCAGAAGAGGATGTGGCTCAATAGATATTTTAACTGTTGCTTGGCTTGATGTAGCATGAAAAAGGTGCCATGGGAAAGCATGTTGTTTAGGTTGGAGAGGGAAAAGGCAATGTGGAAAAACATGCTATTCAAGTTGGGCACATAGAAGGTTTCATGAAAAATCATGTTGTTTAGGTAAAGGATATCAAATGTGCCATGGAAGATGCATATTTTTTCAAGTTGAAAGCCCCAGATCCTATCGATGGATGGGTAGGTGATATAGGTGGATATCATTGGCCACCCACCTCTTCCACCTGGCTCACATACAACTTTCATCTTGGCAGTTTTTTTCTAGATTTTGGGTCCTAAACTTCCGGGGCCGTTTTGAGGCCCTAAACAACATTTTTTGGGCTCGCCACAACCACACTATAAACAAAGTTAGAGTGTGATGACATAATGTGTATTCTTCAGATATAAATTTTCAACGGGATATTGTGCGCCTAAAACAAAGATTGTATGAAAAATTTATGACTTGTCCACACTTACCCCATCGGGGCCCACATGACTTTTAGCGCTTCATCTCCTAGGGTTAGGTTTTTGGATGTATAGGGTTTTATGTTTACTTCTTGATTCTAAAAAGGCCTAGAGGCCTCATTGCAATGTGCTCAGACAAATGCACATAGCTGGCACATATCTTCTTAGAGATTAGCTACCACTATTGTTCAAGATTGTTTTCATTTTGCATTTTATAGTTTCAACATATTTCTTTATTGAATAGAAGTTAAGTTCCACTATATCTCTGTTATTGTTCTCTGTGTATATGTGTTGATTTTATAGATCTGCGTTTCATTTCATTCCACTCATAAATCCATATCAGTGGTATCAGAGTGGTTTGTTCTTCATTTGTTTCTCTGTGCATGTCCCCAGCGAGGTCAAGGTATAAGTAGTTGGGACTCAAACTAGTTGAGCCTTTGCAAGATTGACCTCGCCAAACCTGATGGCCACCCATGGGGGAAGAAAAGAGAGACAATGGGGAAAGAGATCCCTTTAAATTATTTCTCAAGGAAGCCCTCTCATGACAAAGGAATGAGATGATGGATAAATTTTCACAAATCCTTCGACGAATGCCAAAAGGAGACGCATCTTCCTCAAGCAAAGGTGCCTCCCCCTTCAATTTACAGATCAATTTTGATATTCCTATATTTGAAGGTAAAATATATGTGAATGTTGTAGACAAATGGTTAAACCTTCTAGAAGGGTATTTTTCTGTCCACAACTTTTCTGATAGAGAAAAGATTATATTTTTGCTTCTTAAGGCCATCCCCCATGTCAAAGATTGGTGGGAGACTTTCCATGAGCAAAAGAAAATAGAGGGATATACATTATTTGTAGTTGCACCCACTTGGGGTTCCATTAGGGATGTTATTAAGGAACAATACTATCATGTTGGAAGTTATGACAACTTATACACAAGATGGACCACACTATGGTAGGAAAGGGACCAAACAATGCCAGAGTTCACCAATGTATTCCATACCTTGCGCACCAAGATGGGTATCAAAGAATCTGAACGACATCTGGTGCTCAAGTAATGCAACAGTATGCATAGATACATCCAAACATAATTAGAGTTTCTGTACATTTCATCCTTGGGCACGACCTATCGATATGTTGTCAAAATTGAGCATAAGCTTAAACAAAAGACATTGCAATTTGGACCTGCAAACTCCTCATAGAAGAAGCATGGAAAAGGTGGCCCCAACCCACTGAACAAAGGGAGGAGCAAGGATGGACAACCTCAGGAAAATAAGTCCAAACCACAAACAAAGAAGGAAAATGGGAAGACAAAGAAAGACACTAGGAAATGGTGTGAGTTCCATAAGAGCCCATGTCATAACACAGCTGAATGCCACTCAAAGAAGTCATTAGTGGTCGAGGTGAAAGCCTATGAATCAGATACAGGCTCCAAATTTGAGTCCAAACTAGAAAAATGGAAACAAATCAATGATGCAAAACCCAACGCTATCGTTTCTACCACCACCAAGGTCCAACCCGATGAACCTAATGAACCAGAGGAAGGTGAGCTCCTCTTTCATTCATAGGTGTGGGTGAAGGGTACATCGTTGCACTTCATTGTTGATAACAGTAGCTAGAATACCCTCATCTCAGTGGAGGTCGTCAAATGGTTGGCTTTGCTAACAACACCACACTCACATTCATACACCATTGGATGACTCTGCCAAGGGAGCAATCTCTGCGTCAGCCAAGAGTGTCACTTGGCCTACGACATCAAGCCCTTCAAAGATGAGGTATTGTGTGATTTTGTCTCCCTTGAATTTTTTGATGTTCTTTTGGGCCAACCTTATTTATGGAAATGATATGTTGTATATGAGTCTAGGCCTCATAGTGTTATTATTATTTTGGATAGGAAATTATACAGTATACCCGAGGAAGTCCCATCTAATGCCATTTCCTTGATCTCTTCCAAGCAATGTAGGAAGGTCATATCTCATACTGAGAAGTTTGTATTCTTCTTTATTCTCACTCAAAGTGAGTGGAAGGTTGCAGCCACATCCATGGCCTCTGCGACAGGTCTCTCCATGCAAAAAAATCAGATAAGGTCATGGAAGAATACAAAGACACTGTCTCCTTTGCCACTGGAGTACCTCTACACTGTCAGGTCAAGCAATCAATTGATATAACCCCCGATGTGTCGCTAACCAATGGGAAATTCTATTTCTTCTCTCTTTCAGAAAACAAGGAAATCAAGCACTAGATCGAAGAGCTACTCGAAAAGGGTCACATCTGCACTAGCTGATCATATTGTGGAAGTTGAATCATGCTTGTGCAGAATAAATACAGGACCTAGTGACTCTGAATTGATTACCAGGCCCTAAATAAAATCACAGTCAGGAACCAGTACCCAATTCCATGAATTGATGATCTCCTTGACCAACACAAGGGGGTCAAATATTTCAATAAGATTGATCTGAAGTCTGGCTACCACTAGGTCCCGATAGAGTAGACCAATGTATGGAAGATTGCCTTCAAGTTCGAAGAAGTTCTTTTTGAATGGTTGGTCATGCCCTTTGTCTTGAATATGCCTCAACAACTTTCATGAAGATGTTGGACGATATCTTGCAACCTTTCACCAATTATTTTGTGGCGGTGTATTTGGATGACATGCTCATCTTTAGCAAGAATTGGGAGGAACAATTGCAACATATTCAACAGGTTTTGCACACTCTATGGAAACACAAGCTATAAATGCTCCTTCAATATGAACATGGTCCAATACATAGGCTACATTTTTTATTAGCATAGGGTGCATGTCAATCCACCCAAGATCTAGGTCATCCGTGACTGACCATCCCCAACCACACTCACTAAGCTTCGAAGCTTCTTAGGAATTGCTAATTTATATTGCAGGTTCATGTTGAGATTCTCACAAATTGCATGGGCCCTTAGCCAAGTGACCAAGGGTGGTGGAAAGACAAAATTTGTATGGTCCCAGTCACAACATAAAGCGTTCAGTGATTTGAAGCAACGCTTGTGCTCAACCCCGATGCTCTCATTACCTGAACTACAACAACCTTTTGATATTGAGACAAATGCTTTAGACTATTCTTTGGGAACAATCCTCATTCAACATGGACATCCCGTGGCCTATCATAGTGAGACACTATCAGATACTGTATGTAAGTACCCCACTTACAACAAAGAAATGTACTCCATTGTACAATCCTACTGCTAATGGAGATATTACATTATCGAGAAGGAGACATTCATCCACACTAATCATAAGCCTTTTTAGTTCATGCAGACATAAGGAAAATTGCAGAATGACCGCCATCAGAATTGGTCCACATACTTACATAAGTTCCATATCAACATCAAGTATAAGACATGGAGCACCAACTGTGTCACTGGCTACCTCAACCGACCTCTAGTTTCCACACTAACCATGGTGCTACACTCTTGCGGACATGAGACCTCCATATGTCCCCAACTCTATGAGAGAGATCTTGACTTTTCCACTACCTACCATATGCTGGGCACAAACACAACTATCATTGATTTTCATCTGCAGGACAGGTTGTTGTACCATCTGGTCCATCTCTACGTTCCATCAAGCGAGTGAGCAAAGATGATTTGGGAAGATCACTACAGTTGGGTGGTAGGACACTTTGGCGTGGAAAAGATATTTTCATTGCTACAACAACATTTCTATTGGCCGAAACTCTGATAGGATGTCAACAAGTTTATCAGGTCTTGCATGACTTGCACCATTGCTAAACCAACCATTAAGAAACAAGGCATGTACACCCCTCTACCTACTCCCGACAGGCCCCAAGAATCCATATCGATGGACCACATGTCGGGCCTTCCTTCAAACAAACAGGGAAATGACTGTGTTTTCATGGTGGTTGATCGATTTTCCAAGATGATAATTATGGTCACCTACAAGAAGAGAATCACAACAGAGGCCACTGCAAAGATATTCTTCGAACGAGTGTGGGTACATTTTAGGATACCACAAACCATCGTCTCATATTAGGACAATCATTTACTCAACACATTATGTTCGATTTGTTGGTCACAACTGGACACCAAGCTCACCAAATCCACAACCTTCTACCCCCAAATGGATGGCCAAACTGAGGTCGTCAACAGGATGATCGTGCATATATTGTAGATGTACAATTCCAATCATTCTTACACATGGGATGAGATTCTTCCATATGTTCATCAAAATTACAACAGATACATACATAACTCAACCGACCATATCCCCTTTCAGGTGGGGTTCGGATTTCAAACATTGGATCCCATGGATGTTGCACGAACCCTTGTGTCCACATAGAAAAAATCATCCCATGTGCAAACTGAATCCAACAAAGAAACTCGGTTCATTGAACGAATCTAGCACATCCACCAATAGGTTCAGGATATTTTGCAGAAGTCCAATTCCAAGTACAAGTAGTGCCATGATCAACACTGGGTGCTACACAAGTTTCAAGTGTGAGATAAAGTTTGGTTGCACTTGCAGAAAGAATGCCTTACAGAACCCCATTAGAAGCTTCATTCACTCCACTATGGAACTTACATCATCACCAAGGATATGGGTGACAATGATTTTGAGTTCAACATTGCCCCCTTCTTTGGCTTGCACCCAGTGTTTAATGTGGACCTCCTTCAGCCATACTTTCCACACTTATTGGACACCTCAGAGATAACAATACAATTGACATTGATAGAGCTCAAACCTGACTACATGGAACATGCATCCACTGATAAGAGCATGGAGACACAAGTCAAGGGAACTCACCAATAGAAGCTTCATCTTTATCGGGTTTTCAAAGCAGGGAAACTCCTGCACCAAGACAAGTGGCTCACTCGAGGCCAAATTCAGCATAAATTTTCTCATATGATGGGGGAAATCAATGCAATGGACAACATTGCTTTCTAAGGAGGGAGGATTGATCTAGGTGTATATCAGTGGTCTCCAACCTCTTCCGAGTGGCTCACATACAACTTTCATCTTGGCAGTTACAGTTTTCATCTTGGCATTTATTTTCTAGATTTTTGGTTCCTAAACTTCTGAGGCTATTTTGAGGCCCTTAACAACGTTTTTTAGGCCCTCCATAGTCACACTATATATGGATTCAGAGTGTGACAACATAATGTGTAGTCATCAGATAGACATTTCCAACGGGCTATTGTGTGCCTAAAACAAAGATCGTATGCAAAATTTATGACCCTGGGAAGTTGATGTACCAACTTACTCCATCGGGGCCCACGTGACTTTTGGTGCTTCATCTCCTAGGGTTAGGTTTTTGGATTTCTATGGTTTTATGTTTACTTATTGATGCTAACAATTCCTAGATTTCTCATTGTAATGTGCTCATACGAATGCACATAGCCTCCACATCTCTTCTCAGAGATTAGCTACCACCATTTGAGAAAGATAGTTTTCATTATTCATTTTACAGTTTCAACAGATTTATTTACTGAATAGAAGTTACATTCCACTGTATCTCTGTTATTTTTCTTTGTATATCTGTGTTTCATTTCCTTCTGCTCATAAATACGGATTAGTAGGACCAAGAGGTATAGGAGCAAGCACCAAAGACAAAGGTAAATTCTTGAAATACTTCATCGTTACATTATATGGTGATTTCAACATGTAGGAAACTTTATTTTCCACCTCCTTTCACCATAGGTATTGATTTCCTTGAATTGATATTTAAAGGGCCTAGACATTTTTTTCTTTACAAATAACACAAATGAAACAAAACATAAAGTGAATCTTAACATGAAATTTAATACTCTATGATGTGGGAGGCTTATTCACAATCAATACTGATGTAGGAGCATCCTTCCTTGAAAATCAAGCATGTTTCACTAAGGGAGTGGGTTACCTAAGCATGAATCATTATAAATTCCTATGTTTTAAGGAATTCTAGAAAGCTTGTGTTTGTTGTGTTGAGGATTGAAATGCATTGTAATTAGGTTTATCTTGTTAAATTAGATCTCGAGAGGATGTGAGAGTTAGAGAGATCCTAGGGGTAAGTTAGATATCTCAGGAGGAGTTTTTGGATCTAAGTATCTTAGAGGTGGATTTAGGAAAGATTGTCAAGATCTGAACTAATTTTAGTTTCAGAGTCTTTTTGTATAAAAATTGTAACCTTCAGGCATGAGGGGTGGTCAATTGAATGAAGAATCAGGTCTAGAGATTGAGGAAATGAGAAAGGTCATTAGAAGAAAAATGCCTTATGTAGATTATACTGTATGTGTATGATTGAGAAGTGGAAGTCAGACTATTTCGTGTGTTATCTGGAATTGATTAATTGAGGACCTTTGTATATCGTAAGGTGTGTGAATCCCTATTACTGTGTGTACTAAATCTTTGTAAGGAACATGTGTGCATGTTTAGATTCAACCCTAGAAGTAAAATTTTAGATAAAAGGATTTGATCGAGATCGAGCATTGATTACCGAAGGGATCAATGCCCAAATGTGATTAACACTGGTTGAGATCATAGCAAGATCGTGGTAGATATAGTTAGAATCCGACTCTATGCATAGGTGGGTCAAGAAACCAGAGGAAGAAACCCTTTTTAGGTGAGGAGAACAATAACCATTTGATTGAGATTGATAGTTGATCATGACTGTCGATCAGTATGCCCATATTTCTTATTCTTGTGTTAATAATGAGCGACCGAGATTAGATCTCATAGGAAGACCTATTTAGATCAACGACAGAGGGTTATTTGAAGTTCGGGTCTGACATGAAGAGTCTTAAATACTTTCAAAGTAGGCATATTAGATTAGACTAGATGATAAGTACTCTAATATCACATTCTGATCGACGGTGCAGATCGGGCGAAAAAAGTAGATGATCGATGGCAAGGGGCGACCTAAGTTTAGATTTCGAAGCATAGTGTTAAAGGATTTCAGAGTTTAATTTTTGGAGTCCAAGTCTGTGAGATACTCCGATGAGGATTATTGATCGATGACATAGATTGATCAAGAGGATAAAGATATCAATGGTTAAAAATCATTCAGAGTGATCTTGATTGAGTCTAGGAAGGGGATGAATGGAAATGTATGATTGTCTCTCGGAGAAGGGCCATCAGAGTCAAGTAGTTGGAGTGAATCCTATAGAAGGAAAAAAATGAATAGATCAAAGGCTTAGGTTGAGACACGTGACATGTCACAAAAGTGACACATGGCAGCTGACAGACACCAGGAAGTTGCATCAATGAATGAGGAGTAGAGACATGGACGTGATGTGGATGAATGAGGAAATGACATGCGGTAGTTAGATCGATGAGTAGGCAAATGAAACGTGGAATCCATGTGTGAGTATGTGGCATCATAGTAGCACAGTGGAAGCATAGAAGGTGACCGTTAGATCCAGAAAGATCAACGGTAGAGAGGATAACAATATTTGGGGTTTGAGAAGGAGATTGAAAGATTGTCAGTGGAAGTTTTGGAGTGCAGTGGAGTGAGAGAGTATGAAAGAGGAACTCTGAAACAAAGGAAACAGACGTTTATATAGACCATCCATCGGGGTGTCGAAAAATATGATATCAACCATCCATTGGGATAGCTATTTCAGAGTCCATTCCAAATACTCTGATCACGACATTCTGAGATGTAATGAGGATCAACCATCATGTTGAGATCAAAGGTGGGGATTGAGATTTGAAGAGTTTGACAAATCAAAGTAAAGAAAAAGTTAAGCACCTGAGTACGAAGAATATGGTCATAGTCGAGGTCTTATGGGAGATTTAGCACCTGGTTCTGAGCGCTATTGAATGGTGCATAAACAAAGTAATTTTTGAACTCTATTAAGGGGGGATTTTTGGCCTGAGTGAAGCATCAAAGGAGCATCATGAATCCCAATTTGAACATAATTAAATTTAAACATTCTATAACTATGGGTATAGACCGAGATGGTCATAATTTTTCGTATCAAAGAGAATCTAAAATCTCTTTTTAAAGGAATTGGTCATTGCAGAAGGAGAGAACTACGTAGAGGATACAGAGCCGAGACAAATTTCGACAGAAGTAATCCTGATCATATTGTGCATATAGGAAGAGAAAGGAATTGGATACATAATTCCTTGGTGATTTACTGCAGAATCATTGTACATGAAGTTGTCCATTCAAGTGTATTAAATGTAGAAGACAAGATCTCAGATAGATCTTGTAGGTATGATATTTTATCTTTGGGTTTTAACTAAAAATGTTAAATGTTAATTAGCAAGTAGAAAAAAAAGGAGAAGGGTAATTATTGACAACCCTTACATCTTGTAGAGTTGTAACAAAGAGAAATCATATCTCTCAAGTGAATAATTATGGCTGAACCTTGTAGCAATGGATGTTTTAGATACTTCCAACTGAGATTAGAAGTGTAGAGGACAAGAGGAGTTTTCTATAGAGAGTGAGCAAAAGTGCAGAGGAGATTCTCATAGGGTTATAAAAGACAGAAACAATAGTTACCAAAATGCCATAGCTCAGGAGGAGGCTTGGTGAGGTATTGAGTGGCAAGTAGAGAAGACTTTCTATGGGGAGGCTTGATGTAGCTCATTGTGGACTAGGAGAAGTTCACAAGAGGTGAAAATGATTATTGGTGGTCATTATGAAGGTTCTAGAATAATACATAATATAGGAAAGGAGGATGCCAAAGAAAAAATAATAAAGAGAATGAGTCCAGAGGAGATTGACAGAGAATTGGATGAGTTAAGATAATAACTCAGTTACATTGGAAAACTACTACATAAGAAGATAGAGGAGAATGAGAGATAAGGATGGAATCTAAACAAGAAAGTCACATGGCTTGTGATGCAATTATTTGAAAGGAATATGAGAAAAAAATTGAGGAGCTTGAAGCACAGGTTGAGTGCTTTAACTAAGAAGGTGAAACTTAGAGGATTTGAGTTCAGACAAAGGCCACTAGCATAAGTTCAATTTTTTGAACCAGGGAAAGGAGGTATCCTTGGAGAGGATGAGGAAGAAGAGAGACATGTTGAGTGTCTCATGAAATACTTGGGAATTTCATATTATCATGAGGATGCAGTGAAAGGGGAAGAAAATGAGGCTAGTGAGCCTTATGTTTTTAAATTTGACAAGTTGTGTGTGTTTGCAGGTGTTGAAGAAAGAAAAGGCAGACATATTTAGAATTATATCATAGAGAAGGAGGAGACAACATTATCTCATGAATATGATTAGTACCTCGATCATTTTTTATTACGTGACGTAGATATGGAGGAGCAATTGCATGATTTTTTGTGGTAGCAACGAACGAAGGGTTGAAAGGAAAACACTCTGATATATTGCTCATTGACTTTGATGAAGAACTGAAGATGCTTTAGGACTGGTTGATTAATCCAAGGATTGATAAGGGAGATTGAATAATTGAGAGAAAGAATCATGAAGATATAATTCATGTTTCCACAAGGAATTTGGAAAGACAAACAAATATTTCAAACACTTTTGGATGGAGATATGGAGAAGAAGTAATGCAACAACCAGCTAGAGAACAAAAACACGTTTGCGGAACTATGCACCAGCTAGAGGATAGAATGGACATGGATATTGAAGAGTTGAGTATGTTGATGATGAAGATGTCTAAGAGAAGGAATATTAAGGAAAATAAGGTAATTGGTAGCAGCAAGGAAAATGGAAAGTTGCAAACATCAACAAGGAAACAACAAGGCAAGCAAGCAACAAATAAGGTTTGGTATCGAGGAGGACTTGAACTAATGGAACTCATGATTAGGAGATCATGAACACTTTTGTTTCCTTGGGAGTCTGATGCAAGAGCATCTTGCCTCGAAAATCAAGCATGTTTGATTAGGCCTAGGGGATATTTTGTTTCACTAAGGGACTGGGTTCCCTAATAATGAATTATTGTAAATTCCTATGTTTTAAGGAATTCTAGAAAGCTTATGTTAGTTGTGTTGAGGATTGGAATGCATTGTAATTAGGTCTTTCTTGTTAAAGAAGATATCGCAAGGATGTGAGAGTTAGAAAGATCCTAGGGGTAAGCTAGAGATCTTAATAGGATTTTGTGGATCTAAATACCCTAGAGGTGTATTTAGGAAATATTGTTAAGATCTGAACTAATTTTAGCTTCAGAGTCCTTTTGTATAAAATTTGTAAGCCTTCGAGCATGAGGGGTGGCCAATTGAATGAAGAATTAGGCCTAGAGAGTGAAAAAATGAGAAAGGCCATTAGAAGAAAAAGGCCTTATGTAGATTATACTGTAAGTGTATGATTGAGAAATAAAAGTCAGTCTATTTCAAGTGTTATGTGGAATTGATTAATTGAGGACATATGTATATCATAAGGTGTGTGAATCCTTTTGTATTACTGTGTGTACTAAATATCTGCAAGGAATGTGTGTGAAGGTTTAGATTGATCCCTAGAAGTAAACTTTCACAAAAAAGGAGTTGGTTGAGATCGAGCATCGATTACTGAAGGGATTGATGCCCAAATGTGATTAAGAATGGTTGAGCTCGTAGCAATATCATGGAAGACAAAGTTAGAATCCGAGTCTATGCTTAGGAGAGTCAAGAAACTAGAGGAAGAAACTCTTTTTCGATAAGGAGAAAAATATCCGTTTGACTATGATCGATAGTCGATCATGACCGTCGATTACTATGCCCATATTTGTTATTCTTGTGTTAATAATAAGTGACTGAGATTATATTTCTTAGGAAGACCTATTTAGATCGATGATGTTTCAGGATTAATTCGTAAGTGCGGACAAAAACTGATCTCCCTAGATTCACCTGGATCTAGAACAAAACAGGACAGAATAATACTCTTTCCCTAGATTTATACTATTGAATGAACTAGGAAGCAAGGATCATGTACATACCCTATAAACTCTTCCTTGGGTCTTTGTTGTACCAATTCCACTCCAATTCTCTTGCACCGTCAAGACCACAATAGTACAAACCAATCGAAGTGAAGACAATTCAATATATTCAACAGCTAATCTATACATATGATCAAGGAGTTATGTAATAAAGTGACATTGGCTTTATGGGAAAGAGACATATTACTGTATTAAATTGATAGAAAGTAAGACTTACAACCTAAGCCTTGATGTTTTAGATCTCCTTTCAATGGCTCCTAGCTCTGACACACACACTTGCTCATGCATGAAGAAAATCAACCACTTTTGATAACTTTGCTGGTGTCTCTAGCTACTGTAGCATCAGTCCTTCATACAATCTTGCACTAATTCTCCAATCAATCTCTTGCTAGTTTGCTTCTAACCTTTTCCATGAACAATCCCCTCAATATATAGGAAGGAATAGATTAGTTACTTGGATAGGAATGATCCCAAGATATCAGGAAAACCAGTATTTAGATAACCATTCGAAAGGCAACTCACCCTTCTAGAAGATTTGAGAATTTATCTTTTTCCTTCCTTTAGAAGATGTTCGCACCCTAATAGTTAGGTACAGTGCGAACCCCTCGCACCCTAGCTTAATGCAACCTGCGAGAACCATGCATTCTCACAGGCAAATATATAAGTAGCTTGCGAACCTTCCTTAAAAATATGATTTCTGGAAGCAGACAAAGGTAACTTTTCTCAGGAAAGTGTTCTTAGTGAAGAGCTTGATTTTCCATCATCATTACATCATTATGACAACCAAAATTGTGGATAATAGAATGCCCCCCAAATTCTGAGAGTGAAACTAGTGACAGTCGATAGACTTTGTAAGATGCATGTGTGTGTCAAGAACCAAGAGCACATCTAATCGGAAACTTGCAAACATCCAAGCATCGAAAAAATATCATGTATACCAATTCCTGAGGTAGGCATTCCCATACTCAGATCATAAACTGATGACATCATAAAAAAGGGTCATGGCCACCAATCATACACTGTGGATCCATGTCGTCACAACATGGCATAGCCACCTGAATACACTGTGGATCTATGCGACAAAATTTAAATCAAGACGACATAGCCACGAAACATACACAGTGGATCTATGTGTCGCAAATTATACATACTCCATCGCAACCTGGATCACAAAGATAACACTCAGGGTCTTCAACCTCGTCGCCCAAAGTACAAATCTAACCATGTGATTACATGTGTTGAAGTCGAACATGGCAGAAACCACTTGATTACCGGTCATTGATGTAACCATTAACAAGTGCGAGGGAAATCACCATTGATGTCAATGAATCCCAAGGTACTATAGTACAATCCATCGACTGTGAATAAATGAGTTGAGGTTGAACACTCGACGGAATCTCTCAATCAGGGGTCAATGATGTAAAGCCACTGTCGAAAGTGAGACACTTTCCATTGAGGCATGCAAGCTTCAAGGTACTAAATAATTTCTAAGTCTTGATTCTGGATAATGTGCTGAAGTTGACAGAACAAAACTCGTCACAGGAGGGCCTTGATGTATCCCCCATCAATGACATGAAATGAGTAACAAAGTTTGAAGGTGGAACAAAGCATTTTGAAAATTGGACTGGACACAGGGAAGGCCGACATGGAGAAAATGGGTAACTGCAGATGGCCGACTCAATATAGGTTTCGGATGGACTTCTCTTGAACATATGAACGACACGACCAATGATTTGGCAGCATTGACTCAAATACGACATATGGAATGACCTTTTTATCAAATCGAATGAGAGACAGATGGATTTCCCAAACCAACTTCAATGATGAATAGGGGGTGTCATGTTCAAGAGCGACACTTACTGCCAATTAACACAAAGATGAAACATATCCCTTTCCCAAATTTTCCCCCACCATTTCTGGCAAGTACCTCTTTATTTTTATGCAAGCTTGAAGAGGATCACATATGCTTGTTGATATAATCTCATCCTTCGGATGAGTCCCTCGGAGTATTTTTAACGAACCCTAGGAAGGAGTGGTTCGGTCCCATTATGGGTCTGTTAATGTTTGTTTAACGAGTCCAGAGATAGTAAACTCAAAGGTTTTTCAAGATTATAGAGTTTGGAAAAACACTTAAAAGAGAACTCTCTCAGTTCCTTTTTCGTACAGTAGTCCAATGAGACCAAAAAAGGGTTAAACTATCGCTCGAAAGACGCATACTTCAAATACTTTAGCGAGCGTGAAAATAGCAAGGTCACTCGGCAATATTTTCACATTTAGAGAGTCTGAAAAGAGCTTAAAAAGAACTCCAGGGGGGTTCCTTTTTTGTATAACCACAGCGAGCCCAAAAAATTGATAAAACAATGCTCGATCATGTTCTTATGTTTTTCACAAGCGCAAGAATGGACAAAAGGCGCTCGAGGTTTTATGTAAAAACCATAACAAACAATCAAAATCACACCACACCAGGGAAAACTTATGTTCATAATCATCCATGTTTCGCACCTGCAAGTCATTTCACTCATTTTCACATTAGTGATTAGGTTTAAATACTAAATAAACATAAAAAACCCACATTTGATATAGTAAAAAGTAATTAAAATGAGTGAAAAAACAAATTTACCATAACATTTCACACTTTTACCATTGAGGTCCAAAAACTCTCATTTTACTCTCTACATTTGGTGTCGATTTCCGGGAGCTACGGGTGATCATTTGATGAGCCGTCAATAGTATCTTGGTAAGTTCTTCATTCTTGATCTTTTCATGGTTTAAAATTTTGATTTTGTTGGTTAAAAGTCCAGTTTTAAGTTAGTTTTTTGAACCCTTTTTGCTTGGAGACATTCTCGCAGGTGGCCCATACGAGACCTGCGAGAACAACTCATTCTCGTAGGTGGGCCTTAAGCCGCCTGCAAGAAGTTCGCACTGTACATAATATGTCACCTGCGAGCAGCGCAGAATCCAAAATTTGTTTAAACGTTTAACCAATAGAAAATATTTATTACATGAATAAGATCATTAATCATGTTTGTATGTTTCTTATGCAGGTAAATAGCCACAAACATGGTGCTCGAGTGACGAGAATGAGAACACGAGGAAGACAACGCAAACGCTGAAAACCACCCTCCAACCATAGTTTCTTTAAGAGACTGTGGTCTTTTAAAATACTTCCGTATCCCGGGCATGAGAGCCCAAGTCCGATTACTGGAGTACCTTGTCTGAATGTGGGATCCGAACCAACAAGTTTTCATCATGGGAGTGCATACATTAGCTATTGAAATCGAGGACATATATTTCTTGATCGGATTATCCAGGCGTGGGTCCTATGTCAGTTTGACCAGCAGCAGAGAAGGTGGGTTGAAAATGAGTGAATATTGTAACCAATACTGCGTACCTGAGGCCGAAAGAAAGAAAGGGAAAGTGGCAATTTGGGGAGTAACTGACTTGACTCTCCACACTATTCTCTTTATGATTTCTCGGATGGTGGGAAGTGTCACTCCCCATATGGCATTGCAGAGCTATTTCCACTACGCCATCGAGTGTACTGAGCCCCAGGTATTTAACTGGGCAGATGCAGTATTGCACAATATCAAGAAACAGTTGACTAAGTGCAGGCGAGGAGATCTAAAACAGTTTGGATATGGTTCTTTGTGTCCTTCTTCCTAGAGAGGGTTCCTGTGTTTCATCTACAGGCTGAGTGGGACCTTCCTAGTCCAAGAGATCCGAGGATGCTTTGATGGTGTAGGCTTATGGCTAGACATGTGGAAGGACCAATCATCAAATATGACGATATATTCTTTGATTGGTTGCAAAACCAGATACTGATGGTGGATGACTATGCCTATGCCAGGTTGGATTTCCGAGGAGATCCAGATCTAGCACTACCTGAGGACGCTTAGTGGGGAGACCTCGGTAAGAAAAACACAAATTTTCTCTTTTTTAAATGTTTTTGAATTTTATCATATTTAAATGTTTTTGTTTTATAAATTTATCCAAAGACTAACCCAAAACATTGTCGATGACACAGATGTTGAAGCATATAGACCTACCGGCTCTTCTCCTATCCAATGACGAGGAGAGGCAGCGGTAGCAGTACCATAGTACACTGAGGATTATCTGACGGTGGAGTAGAATTTAGAGGGCTTGACAGCTAATATTCCAGATATGACTCTGGAAGAAATTCCACGATGCGATCAATGTCACACTGTAGGAGTTTCCGCAGCTATGGGTCGACTGCTCCACAGAGTAGCTAGGGCTGTAGTGTGTTACCGTGAACGTCATCCATGATGTCACTATGTAGAAGTTGTATGCTTCACTTTTTGATATTTTGGTCTTCGGACAAACATTTTGTAAAAACAAACTCTTTTGATCCTTATATATATACAGACAACTTCTACCAGTTTACTTTACATTGTGTGAATTGTAATGTGTTTGATTTATAAATTGTTCAAATGTCTGTCTAATACATAATTAGCCAAAGCATCTGTTAATGTATTAAGACATCTAGGAATATGTTGATATTCAATGTGATCAAAATGTCGTTCCAAGAGGCGAATCTGCAAATATACCCTTAACAAAGTAGGACTTCGAATAGAATAAATATTACTTAGCTGCAGCACTACCAGCTGCGAGTCAAGTTGCACAACCAAATGACGAATTCCTCGGGAGATAGCATCAACCAATAATTCAATAACGGCGCTATACTCTGTGATGTTGTTGGTTTCACGGCCAAGACATACACCTCGTAAAGATATAAGCTCGTTTGTTGGGGCATAGATTGCCCATGCAGCAGAAGCTAGTTTCTGAGTACTACGGCTAGCACCATCAGCGAAGCCAATATAAGGTAGTGAATACCCCGACATATGGCAATCAAACACAATGTCACGTAAGGGCAGAGACCAAATAACGTCAAAAGCAACTAAAAGTAACACACACAAAGTATGATACATAAAATACAAGTACTTCTGCACAAAAACTTATGCATAGTACTTCTTCAAGTACAACCCATTCCTGGGTTCACTCAAAGGTATACCATCATAATCAACTAGCTCATATGCTCCTTTTTCCAACACTTTGTGAACAATGTAAGGACCACGCCACATTGGTTTGAACTTCCCAGCTCCTAAGACATCTTTATCTTTTTCATACAGAAGAACAAGATCTCCTTCAGAAAAAACATGAGGCTTGACATGCTTGTCATACTGTGCCTTAACACGTTTCTTCTGGGCTTCTATTACTAGAGTAGCGTCACATCGAGTCTCGTCTAATTGTATCAGATATAACAGATGTTCCTCTTCAGCAGAAGTATTGGGTAAGAGTTCTACAGCTAGCTTCAGAGAAGGTATCTCACATTCTATTGGTAGAATGGCTTCCATGCCATAGACTAATCAAAAAGACGTAAACCCCGTAGCGGATTTAACAGATGTCTGATATGCCCACAATGCCGAAAACAACATCGTGTGCTAGCTGGTTTTATGAATTCCTATCATCCGTCGAATCATAGTTATAAGAACTTTATTGATGGCTTCGACTTGGCCATTAGCCTGCGGATAATAGGGTGTTGAGCTATCATGACGAAGACCCAACTTCTCCGTAAGTTCAGACATCATGAAATTCCTAAAATGACGACCGTGATCGGTAACGATAGCCTGAGGAACACCAAAACGTGCTATAACATGGTTAAAAATAAATAACACTGCAGTCTTTCCAGTATTATCGAATGTTGGCATCGCCTCGGCCCACTTTGTAAAGTAATCAACAGCTACAATAATGTAACCATGCCCCCCCGCTGAGTGAGGGTGACATGTCATGAAATCAATGCCCCATTTTGCAAAAGGACCAACTGAGACCACAGGATGAAGGGGAGAAGGATGCGACTGAATTTTTTGGTTGTAGGTCTAGCAGGCATGACACTTCTGAACAGCAGTAATGCAGTCATTGAACAAGGAAGGCCAAAAATATCCTGCACGTAAGATCTTCTGGGCAGTAGCATACCCAGACATATGACCACCACATGCTCCAGAGTGGCAGTCATTCAAATCTTTCTCGGCTTCGTCAAAAGTCAAACAACGTCGAAAAACAGAGTCAATGCCTCGACGGTAAAGAGTATCTCCAAGGATAATATATTGACGTTCTTGATAACGGATACGACGACGTTCGACGCTAGACAAAGCCGGCCGAAAAGTTTGAGTTTGGAGATATATAATGATATCTCCGTACCAAATATCATCAGTACTGATAAGGAAAAGTGATTCATCAGGTAACGAATCGACTACTACATTTTCTGTGGCAGAGTGGGGAAAATCACAAATTAACTCAGCAAAAACTAAGGATTTCTTCGATGTGGCGCAATCGAATTCCAAGTCGAACTCCTGGAGAATGACAATCCACTTGGAGTATTTTTCCCCTAGCAATTGACGTGTCAAAATATGTTGCATGGGGTTACAATGAATCACTGTAGTTTTCTTGGAGAGAATATAATGGCAAAAACGTTGAACTGCTTGAACAGCAGCCAAAGCCAGCTTTTCAACATGTTGATACTTGATTTCAGTAGAAGTGAGACTTCAAATCAAGTAATATATAACATGTTCATCGTGTGCATCATCTTCTTGAACAAGAACCATGCCGATAGTATACTCAGAAGCAGGTAGATAAAGAAAGTAATCCCGACTATAATCAGGAGGAAAAAGAAGTGGAGCTTTCGTGAGGGATAATTTCAAAGCTTCAAAAGCGTCGTTGGCAACTTTATCCCAGACAAACTCT
>JZKD02S0101250.1:247863-266434 GCA_000966675.3 Picea glauca
TCTCCTTCAGAGAAGACACGAGGTTTGACATGCTTGTCATACTGTGCCTTAACATGTTTCTTCTGGGCTTCTATTACAAGAGTAGCGTCACGGCGAGTCTCGTCTAATCGCATCAGATACAACAGACGTTCCTCTTCAGTAGAAGTATTAGGTAAGAGTTCTACAGCTAGCTTCAAAGACGGTATTTCACATTCTATTGGCAGAATGGCTTCCATGCCATAAACTAGTCGAAAGGGTGTAAATCTTGTAGCAGATTTCACAGATGTCCGATACGCCCACAATGCAGAAAACAACATCATGTGTCAGCTGGTTTTATGAATTCCTATCATCCTTCGAATCATAGTTATGAGAACCTTATTGATTTCTTCAACCTGGCCATTAGCCTGTAGATAATAAGGTGTTGAGCTATCATGACGAAGGCCCAACTTTTCTGTGAGTTCAGACATCATATGATTTCTAAAATGACTACCGTTATCGGTAATGATAGCCTGAGGAACACCAAAATGAGTGATGACATGGCTGAAAAGAAATAACGCTGCAGTCTTCCCAGTATTATTGAATGTTGACATCGCCTCGGCCCACTTAGTAAAATAATCAATAGCTACAATAATATAACCATGCCCCCCGTCCGAGTGAGGGTGACATGTCATGAAATCAATGCCCCATTTTGCAAAAGGACCTACTGAGACCACAGGATGAAGGGGAATGGAATATTGGGTGGTGGTGGTATGGGGAAAGTACCCATTAACGAGGAATCTTTTAAAAGACCGACTCCAACATTCTCATAACCCGGTGGGGTTTTAGCTATGAACGGTACGTTTCCAGTGCGAGTATCGGCATTAAAGAAGGCAAGTTGATCAACCGTAACCACTTTTCCCTGGTGAGGAAAACGTACGACACGGAAAAGGTTTGACACAACAGCATGCATAGAATCGACCCAACTACGACCAAGTAGAACATTATAATCTAGGGGAGCATCAAAAACTTCCACTTCAACCTGAATGGTCTTACCTTCAAGAGTAACAGGAAACGATGGAAGAACACCGTAAGGCTTAAAACCAGAGTCGTTGAAGGCTCGCAAAGTGTTTTTTGATTCTTTTAAAGGGGGAGAGACAATGGCTTTCCAACAAGTAAAAGACATTACACACATAGAGGCACCCTCATCAATAACAGTCTGACAAATACTCTTGTCAGTGACAATAACTTGTATTTGAAATGCAAGCTGTGGGGGTAACCTTGGAATATGGTCTTCCAAGTCAAAGACCATCAAATTCGCATCTGTGGGATCGATTCCACTTATAGCTTTCAACAGAGCCCTTTGTTGTGCAGGACAAGACTGAAGGACTTCAAGGGCAGACATCGCTAAAGGTGCTTGGGCCAGATCTTCGACAATGCTATAGTTCTGGGCCGCCCGAGAATGAGGATTGAATGCTGATTTCTTAACGACACCTTTCGGGGGTGGTCGTATAACTGTATCGAGGCTCGGTCGTTCGAGATGAAGAGGATCGTTTGTGGGTGGATTCGGTGGAGAGGGCTATACCAGATTAGGAGGTAAATCATCAACCTTCTCCTTAGAAGGAGTATAGTCTTTATCTCTAGTGGTAAGTGCAATGTTGTCTTTCTTGGAATCACCGGTGCACATCAAAACATAAGATGATGTAGAAGTAGAGGGTTGGTCGTGGATGACCAACGAAGCCTATTGTTGAGACGGGAAGGGTTGAGACAAGACTGTCGGCATAGAAGGTTTTGGCATTCCTTGAAGGAACTTGTTAACTTTGGCACGTCTCAGACAATCCTTCGTGTAGTGATCGTCACCACAGATAAGGCAAGGGTAGCGCGGTTTGCGCTTATCCCGATCTTCAACTGGAGGGGATTTGGTTTGCTCATTTGGATTATTGTTTTTACTCTCCTTATTCTTGCCTCTCCCTTTCTTAGATTTGTTCTTACCGGTCGGCGTAGATTGAATAGCGTTCACTTCAGAGGTTTTACTGACAGGAGGAGCAGGAGACAGAGCACTTTGAACATTAGAAGAATTGGATTTTGGGGTTGTAGTTGAAACTAAATGTGAGTGGGTATGAGTGGTCCCAATCACACCATCAGCTGCATGTGAGGCAGCTGGAGCAGTAGAAGTGCTGGAAGTACCAGGACGAGGTAAATCAGGTAGTAGGGTGTAAAGTGTTCCCGTTTGCAAATAAACGAGATCAAGATACTGAGCGCGGCTTATATCCTTCTCTTCTGTAACAACACCACCCATAGCGATGTCTTTGCCAATTTCGTTCACGAAAGATTTTGTAAACCATTATGCCAGTAACTGATCAGGGAGTTCAAGTTTGATGAGATGTCGTCTCCTTCTCCACTCATGGATATGGTCTGAGATGTGAGTACCTTTAGTTTGTTTAAAAGAAGTCAAGATCTCAGTGCCAGTATCGTAACAGATCGGTAACTGGTAATGTGTGAGAAAATCCATAGCTAAGGTGTTGAAATCAGAAAAGAAACCCCGTGGAAATTCAATGTACCACTTCGCAGCCGAACCGGTAAGGGTTCATTGAAAAAGACGTAGACGAATGGAGTCATCCATCAGTGAGTTGGATGAACACCATAAATGAAAAGTCATGACATGATTATTTGGGTCCTCTCCCACCTTGCCATTGAATTTTAGAATATCCGATGGGAGCTTAGCAGGAATAGAAGGCCATTGGGGAGAGTGACGAATAGGATCGTTTAGAATCCTAGACAAATCTGGCAAATCCAAGGTAGCAAGAAAAGGTAACTGTCGGTTTACCTGCGGGTACTGATGGCTTTGGGGTGGAAGCCCCGTCGGCAGACCAGTAGGACCATAAGAAGACTGTCCGTAGAGGGAAGACCCTGGCTGATTCAGTGGTGGCCGGATAGGGTAGTAGCCCCAAGGATTGTAACCTTGAGTTTGAGTAGGGGCCTGAGGTTGAGTAGTTTGAACCGAACCCCAAATATGATTAGTTACACCCGGATATGGTTGGCCTACAGGAGGGACAGTTTTCTGCCCCTAAGTATTTTGAGGAAAGTTTTGTAAAAGATGATTCCAATACTGGGCCAATTCAGGAGGTATATTTTGTCCAAAAGGGGAGGTTGGTCCCCCTACCGTAGGTATAGTTCCACTTGGAAGTTGTGTACCAACCGTAGGTTTCATGGTAACTGTGTTGTGTCCAGGAAAAGGAAAAGGAACCGTACCACCCTGTCCACCAACAGGAATCTGCAAGTTTGGTGCAATAGTCGAGATAGTGCCACTAGGATTAGGATTGCCAGTAGGAAACTGAGGGAGTGTTAGGATAAAACCAGGAATAAGATGCCCAGGAAACAGAGGACCACCTGGAGAACTAGCTGGGGTTTGAGGAGGTGTTGTATTGGAAGCATTCAACAAAGCATTCAACACATGGTAACCGGGTGGTAATGTCGGGATGACATCATGTGTTCACTGGGTGTTGATAGGAGCAAGAGTAGCTGTAGTAATTTTGGTTTGGACACTCGTAGTATTCGTGAGATGGGCCATCTTGGGAGGGAGAACAAAGTGATAAGTGGTAGTCTCTGGTGTAGTTTCTGGTTCAGAAGATACAGGAGGGTTAATTTCGTAAACAGGAGGTGACTCAGTACCAAAAAGGACTCGTCAAAAATCACCCGACCAAAAATGATCTTGGCCTACTACACCGTGAGAAGGCCCAACAGTTGATTCAGAAGATGTAACAACAGCTTCTTCAGGAGGATTTAATCGTGCAAAAGGTCGTTCACCACGGCGGATGAGATAGTCCTCTCTCGTATTGTGAATTCAAAAATCTTCTAGAGAATCAGTGCGTTCTACCCATGGAGGTGGTGTAGAAACGTCTTGGACTTCACTCTGATGAGGAGAACCTTCATGGGTACCCTCAGGTGTCGCCATAGTCAAGGGTTGTGAAACGTCCAGATGTTCCGGAGATAAACCTTGCATTCTACATGAACATTGTGGGGGAGCAATTGTAAACAAGTGACAAGCTTCGCGAAGAAAATCCTATGGTCAACTTCGAGAAACAAACAACACACACTAGTAAACAAAATCTAGAAGCAATCACCAAGCAAACAATACCTTCTAATTTCAAAGCCACTAGTTGGTGATGAAATCCAACGTCACAACAATGAGATGAGAAGGGGTGGGGCTAAAGGTGGAAAAGTTACGTTGACGACCTGCCTAACAGACTTACACCCTGGTGCAAGCTCCCATACATAATCGTGGGTATATCCTCCAAGGAGCTCGAGTGAGTTTGATCAACGTCAATTCCAGGTACCGTGAAGAATTTCCCCTCCACAGTCACCTTGGGTAAGAAGCTAGAGAGATAGGCAACTAAGGTCACCACCAACAACAACAAAGCCTAGGGGAACAGTCGTCAGTCCAATCCACACGCAAGGGCAGGCTATCTAGCCCGAAATCAACTCAAAAGGCTTCCACTCATCATTGTGGGTATACCTCGGAGTGATCCCCGTAATACATGCAATCTCTACACTGATGTCAACAAAGCAGGGTTAGTAACTCTGCCAACACCAATGCGACCTAGTGCTTGACCCTTGTGTTAGAAGGGCTTCCCAGGACAGTATGCTGCAAATGGAATTTAACACTCCCTAACTCAAGATGCTATTGTGTGTTTTGAGCTTTTGGAGAGTGTATCTCTCTTCCTACTCCAAAGCAGTAGCCTAGCTAAATGTTGGTGTAAAAGATCCCTAGAAAAGAGTTACTAGATAAATTTTAAGATTATGCAATGTTTTTAAGAGCTGTTGTTTACTCAAAGGTAATGGAAGTGAAACTCATGTTGTGTGACTCTGACCCAAATAATGCAAGGATAATGATGAAATATGACTCGTTTCATTCCATGAATCCTGTTTATGGGAAAGAGAGAAAATTTTCCAAATCAACTCAATACTACAATGCAATGCCCAATTTCCTTTCAGATGTCAATGCAAACAAGCATATATCAATGAACAATCTCTATATGTCTTTTTCAAGTACTTCAATAAACTCTTAAAATTTGGTTTTTTCAATGTTTTCTAAAAGAAACAAAAACAAAGTTTTTGAAAGAAAAGATTATTGTTCACTTTCCAAAAAGAATTCTCACTATATCAATGAGAAATCATAAAACCAAATCATAAAGAATCAATCAACAACAACCCAATCACTTCTTTCAATGAAAGTAAAAACAAAAAGCAAACCAATGAGTCTTCTCAATGTGAATGAAAACGTTTTTTCGAATCAACAAGCAAAAGAGAAAAATCAAACACCTAACTCTCAACCAATCACTGGTTCTCTGCCAATCAGACACACTCAACTCCAGAAGTCAGAGAGAATGAAATTGCCAATAAGAGCTAAGAAATGAAAGTCAAGCTACAAAAGACAAGAAAAAACCTTGAAACGTTAAAACCTTTCAAGCATGCAAACTAAAGCAAGAGCTGTATCAATCAATGATCCAATAAGCCTATCAGAGGTGAATCAACTGGTCTGAGTAGTCAAAACTCAAATTCAAAATTTTAAAAAATCTTGCTCACAGGCAAGTAGTGGAACACAGTGCGAGAAGATAGTATTCTCGCAGGCCACCTTAAAGAAAGGTGCGAGGTCTTCGCACTGGACCCTATGTGTAGGGTGCGAACTTGACCATTTCTTGCAGGCTGCAGTTAAACGCAGTGTGAGAAGTCCTGAAGATGTTAAAAATTTTGAAAGTAAAAGCAAAATTGACAAAGGCTTATAGACCCAGGAGGTCTCTCAGGATATCTTGAGGACTCAGAGACTGACAAGACAAGAGAAAAATGGAACCAGAGAAAATGGCCACAGAAAATACAAAAAACCACCAAAAATGGGATAGGCTCCCCAGTGGAGTCGCCAATTTTGTTTCAGGATTAATCCGTAAGTGCGGACACAAACCGATCTCCCTAGATCCACCTGGATCTAGAACAAAACAGGATAAAATAATACTCTTTCCCTAGATTTATACTATTGAATGAACTAGGAAGCAAGGATCATGTACATACCTTATAAACACTTCCTTGGGTCTCTGTTGTACCAATTCCACTTCAATGCTCTTGCACCGTCAAGACCACAACAGTACAAACCAATCGAAGTGAAGACAATTCAATATATTCAATAGCTAATCTATACATATGATCAAGGAGTTATGTAATAAAGTGACATTGGCTTTATGGGAAAGAGACATATTACTGTATTAAATTGATAGAAAGTAAGACTTACAACCTGAGCCTTGATGTTGTAGATCTCCTTTCGATGGATCCTAGCTCTGAAACACACACTTTCTCATGCATGAAGAAAATCAACCACTTTTGATAACTTTGTTGGTGTCTCTAGCTGTTGTAGCATCAATCCTTCATACAATCTTTCACTAATTCTCCAATCAATCTCTTGCTAGTTTGATTCTAACCTTTTCCATGAGCAATCCCATCAATATATAGGAGAGAATAGATTAGTTACTTGGATAGGAATGATCCCAAGATATCAGGAAAACTAGTATTTAGATAACCATTCGAAATCCAACTCACCCTTCTAGAAGATTCCCTTCTAGAAGATTCGAGAATTTATCTTTTTCCTTCCTTTAGAAGATGTTCGCACCCTGATAGTTAGGTATAGTGCGAACCCCTCGCACGCTAGCTTAATGAAACCTGCGAGAACCATGCATTCTCGCAGGAAAATATATAAGTAGCCTGCGAACCTTCCTTAAAAATATGATTTCTGGAAGCAGACAAAGGTAACTTTTCTCAGGAAAGTGTTCTTAGTGAAGAGCTTGATTTTCCATTATCATTACATCATTATGACAACCAAAATTGTGGATAACAGATGACATAGTGTTATTTGGAGTTCGATTCCAATGTGAAGAGTATTAAAGAATTCTAGACTAAGCGTATCAGATTATATCAAATGATAAGTAATCTAATAGCACAGTTCGATCGATAGTGCAAATCGAACAAAAAAAGTAGAGGATCGATGGCAAGTAGTGCCCTAAGTTTAGAGTCTAAAGCATGGTGTAAAGGATTTTAGAGTTTTCATTTTAGAGTCCAAGTCTATAGGATACTTTGAAGAGGAGTTCCAATCGACGACATAGATCGATCGAGAGGATAAACATATCAGTGTTAGAGAATCGTTCAGAGTGATCCTGATCTAGTCCAGGAAGGGGATGTGTGGCAATGTAATATTGGCTCTCGGAGAAGGGCCATCAGAGTCAAGTAGTTGGAGTGACTTTGATATAAGTATAGTGATGAACTATTGTGATATATTCAACATTGAAAAGATCAAAGGATCGGTATGAGACATGTGGTAGGTCACAAAGGTGGCACATGGAAGTAGATAGAGACCTGAACGTGGCATCAACGAATGAGAAGTAGACATGTGGTAGTGACATGGACGAATAAGGAAATTACACATGGAATTTGGATCAACAAGTAGATGAATGACACATGGCATCCACATGAGTTCTATGGTGAAGGTGCGCACAGTGGAAGCGAGACACTAATACATGATTGTTAGATCTAGCGTAGATCAACGGTGGATAGTGTTCGACTGTTCAGAGTCCAAGAGGGGGAGAAAGATTGTCGAAGTGACAGTTTCAAAGTGTCACAGCTGGAAGGAGTCTGATAGTGGGGCTCTAATACAAAGGATAAACATGGATTAATCACAACCATCCATCAGGACATATTCAAAATCGAGATCAACTATCCATCAGGAGGAAATTTCAGAGCCAGTCCGTGGAGTCTGGATTATCAACTTGGACTATAGTATTATGAGTTGCATTTGGGATCATCAGTGCTATGATGATCAATGGTGCGGATGAGAGTTAAAGTCTAGCCGATGGTGTTAAGCATTTGATTATGATGCTTGGTCATATGGGAAATGGGATAGCTTGTGGAAGATTAAAGGATCCAATGCATTAATTTTTAATCCCTTTATTATAGACCAAGAGTCTATGGAGACGACAATTGATTGGGAGTGCTAATATCTTGTGCGAATAACAAAGCATTCATAACTATGTTATATAGGATAATTGAGCCTACATGTTAATTTGAGTGCAACTCAAATTCCAAAGCTAAGAATAATTGATTTTAGAATTTTGTATAACTATGGGTTAAGACTGGGAGGCCATAAAATACTTACAAACTACAATTTTTCTATAGGTTTCAAGGTGTTTCGATCTCATATTCTACTATTTCGTACATTTCTATGGTATTTTCTCCTTCTCGTTGTGATCATAGCATTGACAACCTGCAATGAACACAATCATAGAGGAGAAAATTGAATGACACTCCAACGAAGTGAAGAAGTGACAAAAAAACATGAATAATACCTTCATTCTCCACCAAATTTTGTAAGAAAATCGTCGATGAAGTCCCATGTGAGAAAAAAAGATGAATTTCGAAGGCATCGAGCCTTTATTTTCAACATGAGCAAAGGTAGAGGCATATAGGTAAGCATCTCACCACATTTTCCATTAGATGAGGGAGATCGTCACCCAGATAGTCAATGGCCACTTTTCCACTACTATGGAAGAACATGGATTTGGCCTCTATTCTTTCTTCTAATGCTACTACTACCTTTGGGGAGAAGGTGAGGATGGGATTTGGAAACAAAGTTAGTTGGGGAGGTGGAAAGGTGTTTAGGTGGTGAGAAGGTGGAAAGGAAGAAAATATTTTAGACCCTAGCTCATTGCAGTGTGACATCCTTTATGAGGCTCATTGCTCAGTGAATTAATATTGGTGTCAATTCAATCAATATGGTTGGACGTGGCTGGTTAAGGATTTTTTAAACTCATGGAAATTAAATGCATGGCGTTGTTACCAATCATTAAGGCATCGCTCCCAAAATAATACTTCAAATGTATAACCCAATCAGGTTGAGGAAAATGAAATATAAATAATTTTTAAAATATGTTTTTAACGAAACTTTGGTTATAATGTGCATATGAATTCAGTAAACTGAAAAATAATATACAGTCAAATACCAACTCATTTATATATACATGCCTTTGACATGTATAATAATAACCCCTGATTTCTTTCTTTGTAGATATTTGATATAGATAATATCAAATAAACATAAATACAAGAAATTTGATTCAACCGCAACTATATAATTAAACTCATAAATTGAAAAACAAATTTACATTGTAATGCATATTTTGAAGTGTTCGGAATACTTAAGAAAGAAATATGGAAACCTGAGTATACATTAAAAAAATCAAGTTTACATTATAACATTGTAATCCCTATTTGAAGTGAGCAAGATGATTAAGGAAGAAATTTCGAAACACAAGCATGTCTTGTATATAAGAAAATTGTGTTTAAGGAGGAAAGTATAATTTAGTGATATGTTTTTTTTTTAAGAAAAAACACTAGAAGTAGAGGGCCAAAGTGTGGAAATGGCATCTATATAAAAATTTACATTACAATACAATACTTGTTTTGAAGTGTCCTGTAATATTTCTAGTTCTAACCCCTGCAATTATAATGTAATTGTGAAAATATTAATTAGGTTGGTAAACCATTATGGTTGAGTGGGATAGTTCATATTGATTAATATGGCTAAGGGAAAATGTATGCATTTTGTAAATTAAAATAATTAATAAATAATATTCTTTGGTTGTGGTACAAGCGTGGCAGTAATGATGAGGGGATATGATTCCACAAGTAATGGGGATAAAGAGGGGTCCAAGGGGTTACCCATTTTCATTAATTCATCCATTTCATTATAAAGTTTATTCCCTTCGAAATATAAAGAGAGATATCAAAGTGATGTAGGAGTGGTAGGTGGAAAAGGTAGTAATGTAGGAGTCATAGTCAGCTCCCAAATCCCAATGATTGTTTTAGTGGTGGGTCAAAATCCAAGGAGCTAGCTGGAAGTCCCTCTAGCAAGATCTTGAATCCAATGACCTAACACACATGATCATATTCATTTTCAAAGTCAAGAGTTTTTTCAGTCCTTGGACTTTGTACATGAAGGTTTTTCTGAATTCCAAACTCCACTAATATCTTGGATATTGATATTCTCACCAAATATTCTTCAAAATGGATTAATTAGGCACGTTGAACAAAAGGAATATAGAACGATCAATGCCATTGACATAAGTTTCGTCAAGGTTTAACCCAACAATTATTATTTTTTGAACTGTCTATAACAAGAGCTGATGCATTAATGATTCCATTAGTTGTCTATTAGTTTAGTTTGTGTAACAACTAACTGATATCAGAAGTGTCCGATAAACTTAAATTACATTATAAATAAATTACATGATAAATAATTTCATAATTGTATCTATCTCCATGCATTCAACACATGGATGATTAAAACCTAACCATAGAAATCATTTTAGAGTTGAATCACAAGAAGGAAATTGACGGAAAGATCTAAACATGTAAGATTAGTTCTCAACTTAACTCAACAAGGAAAAAAATGCAAGCAAGGATTGATATTGTTTTCACAGTCTATTGTCCAGTTGCATGCACAAGATGACCAGACACTTACTCATTAATCCAGCATAGAGTTATAATCAGTTTTCAAGTGGTTCAATAAAAACAAATCTCCATATGCAGGCAGGACTGGTTGAACTCTTGGTGGGGTCATGGAATCTTCAGATTTTTGTAGTTTAGGGATAATTTATCTTCAATAAATCTCCATCAAAATATGACCAAATTGTTTGACATGTTTACCTTCGGTTTAGTCGTCAGCTACTTTAACATAAATTGTGACATTAGATCTCAACAATCTAGAGATGACATTGAATTAGGATCTCTACCATCCAATGTGGGAACATTTTGAACCTCTTTTTTCATTTTTTTTTTAATTCAACTATAGGTTTTGCTTGAAATATGTAAACAACAAGAGAATGTTGCGGTTGTGAATAGAAAATGATACACTCTCAATCCATGTATATGATTTTGCTAATGAACAAATACATATGATTTATGGTACTGTGGCAAGAGAAAGACCTGGAAAATTAAGTTTAGATGGATATTAAACCAGAACAACAATGACTAACAAAAATGAACCTGCACCCCTATATTGTTTGAATTCATTGGGGAATTCGATGCTATGACCTTTTAAGATGATGAACGTACCTTGGATATGGTTGGATCTGGCTTTGTAAATTCACAAAAGTTTAAAAATGTATTTGAGGTGGAGTATAACCAACTAAGAAAGTAAATGATCAAAGGAATAATTAATAGTTGGGGTGGATCTGCGGTCGATTTGATAGTTTCATCAATTTTTTTAAGAGGTGATCCAGATTTCTAATATGTTGAAATGCTATAGAGAGAAAGTTCATAAAAAAATACATTTCTCTATAAGTATATTATGAAACCCTTGTTAACAACACTTGAAGATAAAGTAATAGAATATCCTTTATGTTCTTATGTAAGTGTAGAAAAATAGTATTAAACTTAAATCTACAATAAATTTGCAACCTCAAATCAGAGATGTAAATAAAAAACTCAAATATAAGTAACAAATTCATATTAAATTTGCAACCCTCAAAGAAGAACAATGAACAATTCCTAATTCATAACCATTATTTTGAAGCCCCAAAACAAGAAGTAAGGTCCATGGGCCCTGAGAGTTCGATCCAAAGCTATGATACCATGTGTAATACCCATCTAATAAATAAATATAAATTCTAAACACAAATTATAATTAAATGGAAAAATTTAATAAAATGTTTAGTAACTTACAAGGGAAATGGTCATACCTACCATGAAGAACCAAACATACTTGTATGTATTTTGGCCTTAGAGTGTAGCACTACCTTTATCCTTTATCTGGAGAAACACTCACAACAACAAATTGGGGGACGACTCTCCACCCAACCGTAGACCATGCTACCCAAGGGTCACAAGTTCACCCTGAGCCCCCAATCTACTACTAAACCAACACTCTTATTCCTTCCTCTCTCTATAGACCAATCAAGGAGAGATGATCCTTTCCTCATTCCTTTCCCTCTTTATATAGATTCAATTCGATAAAGAACCCCATCCCTGGGGTTCATTATTTTGTTATTTATTCTATTTTAGATTTTCTTCATCGAATACGGTTACTTATTTAAAAAATATATTTAATTACCTAGATGTCCATAATAATTATTGATTATGACCCCCTTTAAGTATAATTATTATATACTTATTTATTGTTATTTATTCCAATAAGTAATTATTATAACAATTTTAAAGAGAATAATTAAATTCCTGAGATTATTATTATTATTTATATTTAACAATAATATTCTGGGGACCCCCCCCCGGATGGGGTGATATTGGATGACACGGGGCATTCGGAGGAGGCTGGCACCAGCCCATCGGGCACGAGGCCACGTGATGGGCCCATGCCAATTACCGTCACCTCCCTCCAGCATTAACTTGATACTACGTGCAGTTATGGCTTGTACGCGCGCAGTTATACCGCTCCCCCCCCATTCAAAACTTCATAGCTTGGCTCTTGCACAGATTTACACCCACAGTCTCTGGTCAAGGGGCGATGAGCGTCCCCCTTTGTGCTTTTGGGAGGACATCATCCGCTTCCTTTGGCTCCTTGAAAGCTCTCTCAGTCTCCACGCACCTTGCGAGCTGTTGCACCTCGTTCCCACACCTGGTCCAATGCCCCGCGAACGAGGGTGGCCGTGGAGGGGCTCTCCCTGGAGGCCTCGCAGGCCCTCTCTTTCGCCTCCTGGTCCACAGCCACATTCTATGGCAATTGTCCCCTGGATAGCAAACCTTCCTCTGCGTCCTGACCCCGCCACCGCAGAACTGGTACCTGTCCTCCCACCCGTCGCGGATCCACCCTGGAGCTTCGCAAAAGATCCCCCTCCTCCCCGTAGACCAGGGAATTATGCTCATCAGAATCCCGTCTCCAGCACGGGTGTGCAGCTCAAGGATAGTCTCGAAAACATTTACACCCTGGTGTTTGAATTACGGAAGGAGGTAGATGACCTCCACTTCTGGGTGCACTCAACAAATGACAATGTGGCGAGTCTCCTTCATCTCCTGGCCTCCATGAGTGCGACCCTTCCCTCTCACCCGGATGGAGTGTCCTCAGAGGAGACGCCTAGCATGGCAACTAAGGAGGGCGACATCAAGCAGCAGAGTGCAGAGAAGACGGGGGAGGAGTGCACCACTAGAGGGATGGAAAAAGATGATTCGACAAGTCCACAACAGCAGCTGGAGGCGCAAGAGGCCGAGCGGACGATGGACAGCATGAATGACGAGATGATTTGGGACTCGGGGCCGACCTACATAGAGGAAGAATCGTGGCCAGGGGACCTCTCAGCCACGAGCCAGGGTCACCAGCCAGGTGTTTAATTATGTTTTATAGGAAAACCTTGTCAGTCTTAGTTAGCTTTATTGGAAGAACAGTTCCTACTTACTGTTTTTTTTAGTCTTAGAACTGTTTAGCATACTTTATAGGCTAGATGGACTGGTTTCCCCTCTGTTGGGGCAGTCCAGTATAGTCATATTGTCTATGGATGTTATCTGGCACTCCAACCAGTTTTTTGAAGGACCTTAATATAATTTCTTCTTACTTAAAAAAAAATTAATATTGTGGGGACCCCCCCCGGATGGGGTGCCATGCGGAACAGGATGGGCACGTGGAGAAGCACCAGGAGGGGCCATTAATGGTGGCCAACCTCCCTCACATCCCCGCTCGTTATGAGGGCCATTACTACAGTTGGCCTCCACCCTTTGACGAGGCCTCTCACTCGCGCGAACAAGTCGGCCAGCTAGAGCATTAAGACCTCAGCCTTAATGGCTATTGCCATCATTTATGCCCTTATCAACCCTCTCGGCAACCTCAGAATGAATTTGCAGCTCACAGAGCCGAGCAAGCGTAGACGCACAAGAGAAGCTCTGGTTCTCGTCCTCATTCTCATCATGCCAAGAGCCAGAGGAATACCGCGCAGAGGAGCAGGGTGGTACACGGAAAACTCTCAGCAAAAAAGGCACAAATGATTCGAGCGAGCTCTGGTTCTTGCTAAGAGGAAGAAACCCAGGGAGGCTACAACAGTAGATTCGCCACCCAGAACTTATGTCGAGGAAATTATGTCGATGGAGCTCCCCCATGACTTCTCTGAGAGCCGAATGTTCACAGTCCTGGACAATTGGAACCCCCCGACATGCATTGGAGCATACGCACCACCTCCCCGCCTACGAGAAGAACATGGTTCCAGCGACGCTCCCACTGAGGAATTTTCCACCTGCTTGGTTGAGGAAGAGTTGTCGGAAGGCAACAATGAATTACAGCCATAGAGGACGCAATAGGCACATCAGGAGATGGACGCTGAGCACAATTCGCCACCCCCACCACAACTTCTTCACCCAGAGCACCTAAACTTGATCTTCGAGGTCCACAACATGGTGGACGACCAAATCTTTAGGGTTGTTCATGTTAGCCAATGCCTGGATTTTCTGTACGCAGCTTACTCCAGTTCCACCCCACGACGACAATGCCCCACCTACACTCATCTCTATACCATTCCTATCAGAAGCGGCAAGGAAACGAACGACTGCAAGGACACCGGTTAATAGGTTCCCCTGATCAGCTTTGTCTAACACTCTCTCTTTTTTTTATGTTTATTAGAGCTGTAGCTCTTCTAGATCATAGCCTTGTTAGCGTAAGAATAGACATTATCAAACTGTTGTTGAAGCTAGTCAAGCAACCTGGTTTCCTTCGGGCAGGGTGGTAAAACGAAAGTTTGAACTTGCATGCTATTTTGGACAGGCCAACTGTCTCGGTTTCCTTCACAGGTGGGACAGCTGGCACCTCCATGTCATGGTGTAATTTTGAAGTGTTAATATAACAGGACCGATGTTTTTTACTTTAAAAAAAAAAATATTGTGGGGACCCCTCCTTAAAATAAATTCATCCCGAAGTTAAGGTGAATATGTTTCTTATAGATTTTTAATGAACTCACCATCCTCCACAAAACCATATGTTAGCTCCTGTGCCTTCCACAACACCCTCTGATGAACTAGTATAAAACCAACCAAGTGACTACAACGAACATCAAAAGTACACATCACAACACCGGGGGAGTGCAAGTAATCTATAGCCATCCTTCTTGATTTTCGAAACTAGGCTTAAAGCCTACCGGTCTATCTAGAGCCCCCAAGGCTCGATACCTCATCTTCCTAGGCATGCATATGGATCAATACTCATGTACACTAGACATATCTAAATGATGTCCTAAATTCCCTCCACAACCACTAGGTACATCCATAGGCATCGAAGTCCAATCCCACAACACCACCTACGAGAAATGCTCTATCCACTCTTTGTGACTTCAGTATCACAATTCCAATACAATGCATAAGATTCACTGGCATAAGTAGTATATTGAGTTGTCCCCAACCCATGATATGTTACTTTTTATATTCTCCTTTTTGGTTATGGGCTCCCACAAGATCATTAAATAAACCGACCTACTTGGCCCACTGGTGGATGACCTAACAATCACCACCTCACATCACGCAACCCATGCATTAGTTATCAACATTTCAAAGAAATAATCCACATGCCTACTCTCACATGTCATCATGAGAATAATAATTATTTTCATTACCCCAAGCTTATGTGTGCCATCTTAAAAATCTCATTCTAAATATGCATGTAAGTACCACATGCCATCACATCATGACATCATAAAATATTATCATCAAATAATTTTGTCCAATTACATCATGTTGTCACATCAAGATATATTATCCTAAGATCACAACCTTAACATGTCTTGTCAAATATAACACATGTTATCTTGTCATCGTAACATGTCATTGTTGGTTGTTTATTTCCTCTAACTACCATTCTTTGGCTGACCAAGGTTCATATCTACTATGGTTTTCAACAAAACCCCCTAAAACTATCAGCCCTCTTGGTAAACCAGAAGGAAACAAAGTGCACAGAATTCACTGCGCAGTCTCGCCCGAGATAGTTCTTATGGGTGGCTGCAATGCTCAGGTGCTTGCAGCATGGGAATGAGTGGGGATATGGGATTACACTCAGTGATCTTCATTTTCTTACTCTAAGATTCATCTTATATTGAATATTATTTCATTCTTATTCATGCATAAAAATTAACAGATCTAACTAATTCATCCATGCATTTGTCTAACATATAATCATTGACAGTAAATGGAATACACAATATTCAATCCCATAACACATGATCTACCGTGGTTCACCCCATCCTGGGCTACTTCCACAAAGTTTTGTCTTCTTTTCTCTTTTATTATGGTTTTTCCAAAACTGCAGTGCCGCGCGCATTACAAATATCCATCAAACGGGTCGAGATATACAATAAGGTGGACTAGATCACTCCAGGATCCTCAGCCTGTGATCTAACCCTCAAGATATACCTTATTTCCTCTCCTCATCTCAACAGTTGAAAAAATGAGATTGGATTTTACAGACATTCTAAACCACAACCAAAAACCAAAACCAAAACCAATAATAGTCTTCGAACAACGCCGACCTAGACCTCCTAGGTACCTATTTATACATGTTTTTGTCTTACCAACCATTACGTCCTCTTACCAAAAAACTAACCCTAGCATGGTTAGGTCTTCTTGCATGTGCACCTCGCATGCTTTCCTCCTCTGCATGCATGTTTGATTTCCGTGTGCTTCTTTTACTGCAAGTTGTATTTCTCCCATGTCGTTCTTTTCTCCAAAATGGGCCTGCGACCAATAGGCCCCCAACATTGACATCGTGACTCATCTCGAGTCACTACCTAAATCCAGCATCTGTCACTGCTTGTGCCAATGTGTCATACATTTCAGTGATTCTCTAGCACTGCACCTGATCCTGATTGCTCCTTTCGGCCATATCTTCCACGAGATGTGCGGTGATTGGATTTTGTAGTAGCTCCCCTCCTTCCCTGCCTTTTGTTAGGAACCAAATATCAATATAGCATAGAAAAACCTCAGAATAAGTACTCAACACTTTGAAAAAGAGAGAAATTCATATAATAAGCCTCTTCAAGGGGGAAACCTCCTTATTCCCACATAAATGTTCAAATACAAGATGATTCCAAATGAAAATGTCTCCTTGGTATATATAGGGGACTAGAAGGTATAATTAAAACTAATGGACTAAAGCCCACATAAATAAAATAACATTACTAATGTAATATGCCCCAATTAAGGGGTAATGAGCCATTATTTAGGGCTTAACATGCCCCTCCCCTTGAGACAAGTGTTGTCCACAATGCTTGAGTAAATCTGGATGATTCTGTATAAAAGATCCATCTTCCCAAGTGCAATCTTCAGCCGATAGTTTCCTCCATTTAATGAGATACTATGAAATGGATCTATTCCTCAGCTGGTGAATTCTTGTGTTAGTGATGGCTTCAGGATCCAATATGATTTTTCCTTCCTCGTCAAGTTCTAGAAATATAGTTTGAATTGGGATCTTGTCACCTATAACCTTCTTTAAGCATGAAACATGGAAAACTTGGTGTACTCGTGAAGATGCAGTTAATTCCAATTTCTATGCCATAGTACCAATCTTTTGCAACACCTTATAAGGGCCATAATACTTTGGTGATAATTTATTATCCTTATTGGCTTGCTTGAGGGACATCTCTTTGTATGGTTGTAGTCTTAAAAACACCCAATTCCCTACTTCAGAACTTCTTTCACTACGATGTTGATCTGCTTGTTGTTTCATTCGATTCTATGCCATGATTAGGTTGTCCTTTAATATTTGGAAAACTTGTTGTTTATGCTCAATGTGATCTTCCACTGCTTGAACCTTAGATTTTTATTTTAGAGAAGAAGTGATGGAAGGAGGGTGGTATCCATAGAGTGCCATAAATGGTGTCTTTTTTGTTGCACTATGAAAGGAAGTGTTATACCACCATTCTGCCAAGGGTAACCATTTGAGCCATTGTGTTTGTTTATTAGAGACAAAGCAACGAAGGTAGACTTCAAGAAATTTGTTCACTATCTTGGTTTTTCCATTAGATTGAGGATGCTAGGATGATTTATGAGCCAATTGAGTACCCAAACAAGAAAATAATTTTGTCTAAAACTGTCCAGTGAAGATGGGATCTCTGTCACTTACAATAATCTTTGGGCTGCCATGTAGCTTTTGAACTATCTCCATGAATGTGGTGGCAACTGTACTGGCTTTGAAGGGATGAGAGAGTGCACAAAAGTGTGCATACTTGGTCAGTAAATAAACAATCACCATGATGACACTCTTTCCTTCAGACTTTGGTAACCCTGTGATGCAATCCATGGAAACCTCCTCCCAACGCTGACTTGGGATGGCTAATGGTTGTAAGAGACATGGGGTCTTAATTGTTTCCATCTTGTTTTTTTGGCAAAACAAACATTCTGCCACAAACCTTTGAACATCAGTTTTAAGGCCATCCCAAAAAAATTCCTTCTTGACCCTATGGTAGGTTTTTAAAAATCCTGAGAGCCCTCCTACTGGAAAGGTGTGCAATTCCAATAATACCTTTTGTTTGAGTTGGGAGTTCTTACATAAATATAAGCGATCTTTGTACCATAGTGAATCATTTTTCCATGTAAATGT
>JZKD02S0101250.1:268632-278830 GCA_000966675.3 Picea glauca
TGATTCACCTTCCTTGTGTCCTCATCATGAATTTCATGGGATACATTTTCACTTTCAGGTGTCCTCTCTATTAGGAAAATTTTCAATCCTTCCATGATCTCCCCTTTTAAACCATTCATCTTAGTATTTATTGCCTCCAACTTAGCTTCCATATCTTGTAGTTCATATTTTGTTATTATCTTCTTTTGTAAATAATTTATGTTCCTATGTATTTCTTCACCTTCATCTAGAGTCCAAGTAGGATTTTCTGGAGGCTTATTTGGTGTAGAAGTTCCCTTTTTTGGTGGCATGTTGGCAAGGATGATTTTAGGGGCTAAATTTCGCTCATGGGCTAATTTTCCATGGTTTTCCCCAAAAACAGATTCGCTATTCTAAAAATGATTCGCCCAAATTCTATAGGATAAAATTGTTTTACCTTAAAAATTGCCAAAATTTTATACAAACTATATAGAATCCTTAGAAATTTGAATATTTTTACAAAAATATCGCCAAACATTTATAGTTGGCATATGAAGAATTACTAAGATTCGCCAAGGTTTCTACATTTTAAAATAATTTTCCATCCTTAAAATCATCCCTGCATGTTGGCCAAGTATCACTTTAAACCTTGATTTTGAGGTGGTCCTGCTAGACAATCTTCCTTTTATTATATCTCCAAAACTTCGACTCTTCTGAGTATGAAATTTTATTTTTTGTAGGTCTCTGATATTTCTTCGCTGCAATACCATAGGTCTGATCAAAATTGGATGTGCCAAGTGGAATTTACAGTAACTTCCCCACAACTTGTTGATTTGTTTCCTTTCCAAGAGATCTCACTTGTATAGCGTTCCCCACATAAAATAATTGATATAAGTTATGAAACTCATACCAGAACTACTACGGGTTGTCCACTATCCAATGCAACTAGTCTCACTCAATTTGGATACTCTAGGAACAAGTTATGATTTTTTTACTCGGAACACCTGCTTGAGACTAGTCAATAGGACTAGTCAGATACCCTATCTTCCACAGGGTGTATATACAAATGTAAGATGAACCAGATGCTGAAATTTTTACCATAGATAACTTACTAATTTATGTGAATATATTCCAAATTTCAGGGTCTGAAATGTTACAAAAAAAAATTTATAGCGAAAATTCCACAATGACTCAATTCAGGATGATTCCATAACCCTATCTTAGAAAGGATGTATCTCCGAAAGTATAAGGCCTTAGGAGATGAAATTTTAACCCAACGTACCTTGATCCATCTAATAAATACCCTCCAAGACATTCCTTCTGAATCATTGTAGAAAAAAAATTATAGATAAAATTCCAAGGTGTCTCAGATGTAGCAGTGAAACCCCAAGAGCTTGAGCTCTGATACCATATGTCAGGAACCAAATATCAATATAGCATAGAAAAACCTCAAAATAAGTACTCAGCACCTGGAAAAAGAGAGAAATTTAGGTAACAAGCCTCTTTGAGGGGGAAACCTCCTTATGCCCACATAAATGTTCAAATACAAGATGATTCCAAATGGCAATGTTTCCTTGGTATATATAGGAGACTAGGAGGTATAATTACAACTAATGGACTAAAGCCGGCATAAATAAAATAACATTACTAATGTAATATGCCCCAATTAAGGGGTAATGAGCCACTATTTAGGGCTTAACACCTTTTTACTCTACATTCAGTTTTGTTGCTTTGATCTCAATGACCAGCTTCTCTTCCTTTTCTTGCAGGGGCTCCAACTAAGCCAGTCACGTCATATTCTACTCTTGTACTGCCTTTTACTTTTCCTTTAAAGTCTTCATATCTAAGAAAATCTTGATCTTTTTTGGCAATGACATCGTTCTCTATCATGGTTTGACGTCTTCTATGGATACGTGTAGTTTTTCCTCCTTCCTCCGCAGCTCCTGTAAGCTCCCATCCTTTAGAAGTTGTATCCATAGCTGGGCACTATTCTCCAGTAGTTTTGTCATCCTATGTATGTTTTGCACGATGTTTTCTACAAAATCTGTCACATCCTGCTCTCTTTGTGCTCTAATTTCTGGAGGAGTTGTGGGAAATGGGTGCTCCTCTAGTTCTTTGATCTGGTCCTTGTAGTGTTGTAGCGTCTGTGCTTTCTTCTGCATTTTCTCTTGCAAAGACACTCCATGTACTCCTTCGCCATCCGAGGTGGCTTGGAATACTACATGGACTTGGTTTTCCATTTCATCCACCTTCTTCCACACCATCTTTTTCTCCTACCCTTCCTAGCTAAGTGTCTCCTTCAGTGAGGTGTTGTCTTCCTGCGCCAATTGTTAGTTTGTCGTGCCAGACCTTGCTCTGGACTGAATCTCCTCTGTGACGCTCACTTGTAATTTGTACAATTCTTTGGTTGGAATATTGGGAAACTCCAAGTCCAACATATCAATTTCCTTCAGGGGCCTCTGCGTTGTCTCCTCATCTATAAACAACATTTTGGGAATAATTAGGAAGTTTATGCTCCCCTGTGTCGTGATATGCACTGTCTCTCCCATCAGTGCCCATTATTTAGTTAGTGTTATCTTCTTCTGTTGTTTATGCTATGCCCTAACCTTCAATTGCTTCAGCATAGTTTCCACCTCTTGTATTTTCTCCAAAATTGAAGCTCTGTGATTTTCGACATTTTCCCACACCTCTGACAGTCGATCTTCCACTATCGTGGCTATCAAATCCACATTGTTTTTCGTCAATTATGCACCATGGGTTTCTTTTGGGCCTTGACCTTATTTTTTGAGCCACTTGCTTACTCCCCTATTCTCTTCCTTTGGGCCTCTGATGGTTCATATTCTTCTAGAATCTGTGTATCCATGCATGTATCCTGCTCTTCTCCTTCTTCCATCGATATTTATTGTGTCTTCATCTACCTGTATTCCACGCACACTCGTTCTGTTGTTTGTCTTGTTTTATGCTCTATGTGTGGTGGTCCCTGTGTAGAGCCATGTTGGGATTTATCCTTTGTTCTAGTTTTCTTATGTATGGGACTGCTACCCCCTTCTTGGCCTTGTGTCATGTTTTTTTTTGCTTGTGTCATTCGTGCATGTCTACTACGTAGGTACTATTATGTCATGTGTCCTTTTTTGTGCCCCTAGAAACGTCCTTGGCATTGTTGGTGTTATCCACTCCTCGGCCCATTACTAGACCTCCATCTGGATATCCTGCATTGTTACATAGTACTTCAGGTGCAGTCACTCCTTGGTTGGATCCCTCTTTGCTTGTAGCCACATACTGTGGCGCTATTCCTAGAATTTTTCTATTTTCCCAAACTCCTGGACAATTTTTGTGGGAATCCTCCATGTATCTATGAATCTATTTTGGATCTCTGTTAGGTATAGCTTGAATACATCATTGCTAAGTTTTTTCTTCTTGGGATCAACTGTACTATGAAGGGATGTGTAGTGTGCTATGCCACATTTTCCTGTCCTTGGAAGGAACAGACTGTATGTGGGTTCCTACCACCCCATAAGTGCAATGAGGATGAGTAACCATGAATAGTGGAAATAAGAGCCCCAGTCTTGAGTGTCCTTTCAGTCTTCAAGGAATGAGTTTAGTAGATAAGGGGCCTAGCTCATCAAGCTCCCCTTCATGAATTGTGCCACAACTGCTACTACTCTTGCAGGTACTTCTTCCTTTCTACACTTGCACATTAATTTTCAACCCAACAGTCATGTTGCAAATCGTGTTGCAAGATCATTGATGTCGTTCATCCTGATACCTCTATTACCCCTCTCTACACCATACTTTTCTTGAATCTCATCTGAGATGGATTTCTCCTTAGTTTTATCTTCTAGGTACTGTTCTGGCTTCTCCCCATATACGGGTAGCCCTATAATTGTTGCGATGAGATCGACATTGATAGGAACTGGCATGTCCATCCATAAGATGCCTCTGTGCACCCTCGTTAGGAGATTCTTTACACATGTGTTTATGTGTTTATCGTTCCCAAAGTGCGGTATGTATAGTAGGTTCATTATGTCGGTGTTGTACAATCTCGGTATCCACTACGCAAGCTCCAACAGTGGTGCACCTGATGGGCCTTCTCCTCTGCTCTCCATATAGCTATGTGCTGCCAAATCCAAAAACTTTATGGCATCAGACATGCCATTCAGATTATTTGAGGCCATTAACCCCTCCTACCATCTCATCGTCTTCCTTTACACCTTCAGGGATCTTCGACATTACCACGACTAGTTCTGCTTGTGTGCGTTGTATGACCTAAGCATTTCTTTCTGCTCGCACCTTCTTTCTTGCTTATGGGGATGATACCTCAACTGTTGGTGTGTATTGATGCCGTGTTCTCTACTTCTCTTCGGGTTCTAGGCCCTGCTATGTCGAACCCTGTCCTATTATTCTTTTTTTGGCCCTTTCCCCCTGGATGCATTGGATTACGTTCGTTTCACATCCTCTTCCGGAGGATCAGGATCCTGTGCAGGTTCTTGATCCTCCTCCACATGCATTGTGGTTGAATCATACTCTGGTGTGTGGATTTCATCCACATCCACCACTGTGGACATCTTGTTTGTTCCAATTTGTGGCACCCAAGTGCTACTCTATGTGTTTCGTCTGGTTCTGCTTGACGCTCCAACTCTTGATGGTGACATGGTGAGAAAATCCATATTACTAACTTCCAAATCAGCAAAGGATAGCACAAATTTTCACTCTATAACTCTTCCACTTGGCTCTGTGTTCTTCTCCTTATAAAATAACACAATGGGTTGCATTCCCCCCCTTTTCCAACTTTATAGAGGGGAAGAGAAGTGACAGTTGTGCCGCAATGACAATTTTCACTTTTTCACTTTTTGTTGTGTTTCGTGCACGCTGTGCCTTTCTACCTGTTAACCGCTCTCCTGCATGCAGTGTTTTCCATCTCTGATTTTCTTACAATGCACTATTCTAGTCTATGAAAACCTTCCATGCACATCGATCTGTTTTTATTTTATGGATTTTCTTCTTTTTTATTTATTTTTCTCCTTTTATCTCTATTAAATTATACTATAATACACTATGTACATATCTTCTTAATTCATTATATCTTTCTAAGCACTAGGAGGTCGATTGTCCCTATATAGTTTCAGTAGACTCACATTGATCATTCCTCTCAATTTTGTGCCTCCCAAATCTTTGAATTGTATATATCCCCCATATGTGACAGTCTTCACTTTGTATGGTCCCAACCAATGTATTCTGAATTTCCCTAGATTTTGAAAAATTTTACTGTCATACACCAAGACTAGGTCTCCCTCCTTGAAACTCTTCCTCTTGATATGTATGTCCTACCAATATTTATCTCTTGCTTTCTATACTTCTTGGTGGAATGCTTCTATGATCCTATCTTCTTCCATCTCCATTAGCTAACTTAGTCATTGTTTTACCGCGCCTCGTTTTGTCATGTTGGTGATTGTTGCTACGTGCAGGATCTGTTCCAAGAATTCTAATGGCACCACTACTTCTTTTCCATACACCAACTTGAATGGTGTTTGTCCTGTCAACTTTTTGCATGTAGTCTTGTATGCCCATAATATTGTTGGTATCTTCAAATCCCAATCATCCCTGTTGACATTGCATATATTTTTCAAAGCATTCTCTAAGATCTTATTAAAGGCTTCCACTGTTCCATTTGCTTGAAGGTGATATGGTGTAATCTTTTGATGATATTATTCAAACTCCTTAGTCATAGCCTTGATAGTACTATTGATGAAGTGAGTTCCTTGGTCACTCATCAAAATACTTGGGCATCCAAATCTAGTAATCACTTGCTCAAAAAGGAAGTGTGTTGTTGTCTCTACGCTGTAATATTTTATTGGTGTTGCTTCCTCCTATCTCGTTAAGTAATCTGTCGTAGTAATGATATACCTTTCTCCTGACCTCTTTGTTGGTGGATTAATTGGTCCCACAAAGTCTATTTCCCATTTTTCAAATACTTTCAAGGTTACTTGTGGTCTTAGGGGCATCTCATCCCGTCTATTAGGTTTACCAACCCTATGACATACATCATATATCTGGAAGTATTCCTTTGCATATCTGTGAATGGTCGGACACCATAGTCCTATGCGCAATACCTTATGCATGGTATCTTTTCCTGCATAATTTCCTCCATCTATTCCCTGATGAGCCTATGCTAAAATACTAGGCCTCTCATGTTCTAGGACACATCTTATCAGAATGTTGTTTGTGCCCATATTGTATAGGTTTCCTACAATAAATTGATAGTCTGTAGCTTTGACTACCATATTTTTCTTCTGCACAGTGTTGAATTCTTGTGGCACAGTACTTGTACTCAAGTATTCAATGATGTCAACAAAATATTTATCAGCTACTTGGACTAAAGATAACTATGCTTCAAGGAAGTTTTCCTCTAAATTTGTAGGTTCCTTTCCATTAGTGATCCTCGACATGTGATTAGGTCCTACATTCAACTTCCCTAGTTTTATTATCACTTCAAAGTCAAATTCCTGAAACAAAAGTAACCATCTACATATGCTCCCCACCAACACTGGCTTGCTGACTAGGTATTTGAGGGAAGAATGATTTGTGAACATTTTAAAGTGTTTCCCAAGTAGATAGCATCTGAACTTTTGCAGTACATATACCATTGCTAGGCCTTATCTTTCTATAGTATTGTAGTTCTACTATGACTCTGACAATTTTCTTCTTGCAAATGCTATAGGATGGTCTAACTCTCTTGCTTCTAGATACACCAGAATAGCTCCAAGTGCTATGGCTGATGCATCTACATGCACATGAAATGTCTTCTCCCAATATGGAAATACCAGAATAGGTGTTGTTACCATGTTCTCTTTCAAGGTGTCCAACCCTTGTTGAAAATCCTCATTCCATTGTAATTTACTATCTTTCTTCAGCAGTTTCTCCACCAGCGCAGTGATATGTGCATATCCTTTTATGAATTTCATGTAGTCCTGTGTGGCCCAATGTTTCTCTCAACTGGCACACTGATTTTAGTGGTGATAAATTAACAATCACTGCAATATTGGAAGGATCTACTAGCAAACCTTCTTTGCACACTATGTGTCCCAATAGCATTCAGAAAGGTTTCCCAAAGATTCACTTCTTGATATTTAATGATATTTGACATTGTCTGCATCTTTCCAACATTATCCTTAACACCCCTACATGGTCCTTTAATAGACTTTATACTGTCGAATCATCCAGGTATACTTCTAAAAATTGATGGATGAATTCTTTGAAAGAAGCTATGACTAACCTTGAGAATATAGTTGGTGCATTCTTCAACACAAAAGGCATGACTGTGTATTGGTAGGATCCCCATTCTATGGAAAAAGTGCTCTTGTAAATGTCTTCAGGAGCTATCTTGATCTGATGGTAACCTACGAATCCATCTGTGAATGAGTATGCTTCTTGGCCTCCAACATTCTCTAATACCTCATCTTTGAAAGGGGTGGGAAAAGGGTCATGTAGGCAATCATCATTAAATTTCCTAAGATCTACACAGATCCTTATCCCTCCTTGTTTCTTTTCCTGCACTACCATAGGGCTTATCCATTCTGACTCCTCCACTGGTTCTATGATACCAGCTTCTAACATTTTGTCAATTTCTTCTTTGACCTTATGTTTATAAATTGGATTTAGTCTATACGGTCTCTGTCTAAAACATATAGCCTTAGGTTTAAGAGGTATATTCATCTCTCCTAGATCTCCTACTATGCATTTCATCTCGGTAAAGGTTGTTGGGAATAGGTCATTGTATTCACGTAATAACTCTGTTATTCTTTCTATTGTTTGTTCCTCCCAGTATTGGCCATTTTGGGATTCATTTGTCCCAATATTTACTTTCTTCACCTTGATTGGTGAAAAAACTACTTTTGATTCTAGAGATGGGCCTTCCACCTCTCTTTATCATTCAATTTCTATAATTTAGATATTGTGTGGGTCATCTTCATCTGGAGCTTCTTCCTGCACATGATGACATGACAATAGTTCTTTCATTGTTTTTCTATTTTTTTGTTGGTATTCTGGTATGAGTTCCACCTTTGGTTCCTGGATGAATATTGCCCCTCTTATATTCTTGAGCACTAAATCCATGTTGGCATTCTCATGTTCAAATGAGAAAGTTACCACAAAATTATTCTATAGTGTTGTACATTCTGCAGTGCCTCTACGCAGTTCCTGGTCTACATACCAGTTTTCTGGAATTCCTTCTAGTGTATGAATAAAGTGATGAGGCCATTCTTCTGGTGGTGTCATCATCCATAGTTTTCTACACTTCTCCAAATTTTCTAGTGGTGACTCTTATCCATAATATCTCTCCATCACTCTTCTCTTATGCTCTGTGTCGAATCTAATGTGCAATATCTATTTGCATTGATACTCATCCTTAACTATTTGTTTGTGCGCACTCCACCATCTTGCAGGTGTTTCCTTGAGTTCTATGTCCAGGGATAATAGCCTATGAATTTCCAACACCTCATCTTTGTATCTTGTTAGGAATTATTCTAAATCTTGATGCCATAGAAACTGGGTGGTTCTCTGATTTTTGTACCCACCCATATTACTACGTAGTCTATTCTTGCGCACCTTATTGTGGAAAATTCATGTAATCTCTATTGCCAATTCCCCAACCCTGTATATGAGTCTAAAGCACATGATGTGATACTTCTCCAACTAAGTATCCCATCTGCAGTTTGATTCACATAATATTCTTCACGCGCAGTGGTTATCTATAATTGGTTGATTTCCTCAAGGTCTAAGCAAGTCGGTTCTACAAACCTTTCTCCTTCTGATGGTTCTAGTGGCGCAACGAATCTGTATTCTCCCAACTTGAATGTCATCTTCATTGTATTCAAATTGATTATGGCTTGATTTTCAAATGCCCAATCCAAGCCAAGCAATGTTGGATAAGGTGTTGTGCCATCCACTATTTCTATCACTTCAAAATTGACTTTAATGTGCATTCCATCTGTTGTCACAAGAGTTGACTCTAGGCTGTAGAAGAGCCAAGCCTTAGCACATTTTTAAAAGAAATAAATCTTGTTGATTGATCAGTCGTAGGAAGCTTCTAGAACTAGGTTGAAAATAGTCATTCCACTCATTTATAGATCAGAAACAAAAAGGCATGACCTCGTTTTTCTAATTCATTTTAAAATCATGAGGATGGATATAAGATAGGGGATGGACAAAACTGAAAGAAAAAGCCAGGTATCTGGTCTTCCTCTCAATAGAAGAAGTAACAAAAAACTTCAAATATCTGAACGCAGGTCTTGTCTCACTCATAGAAAGACAGAGGAAAGGCTGTGAACAAATAAAACTTGTAAATAAGGCAAAACAATTAGGATGCAGATCTTGTTCTACTCACAGCAAAATAGAGGAAAAACTGCACCTTAAGGAATGCTTTAAAATAGCTACAGTAGAGGTATTACTGAATTGTAACCATTACAAGCTGAAATAATGAATGTAAGGAAGAAAGCGTAGTGATGAAAACTTCAGAAACAATAATATAGGAAGAAAACATAATTAGACAGTGACAAAGTATAGAATCTCTTGGCATTTTGTTCTATATTTGCTAAAAAAAAATCATTACAAACCCAGCCTCTAAAACGGCTCTCGGGCTCTCTCCCCTTTCTCTGTTACATACAACAATTATTAAAAGAAAAAAATCTAAGAACAAATCTCTTTGCGTTCCGGGAATCTGAAACGGTTCGCCTTCATGGAAAACTGAGACTACCAGGTGCCTCTGCCAGCACTTTGAACCATTACTAATCATGGATTATTGCTTTGTAATGCTAATACTCGGTTCCTCGTCTAAAATGAATATAGTCCACGGTACATCAACATGTCTCTAGATATTTGAACCTTTACAATCCTGCTTTTACTGTTGAACCAAAACCCAATTGGCAAAACCCTCAGCAGTGTAATGAACTCGTGGTTTTTCCAAGGTATCATATGGAAGGTTTTCCATACAATCTCTATCTAGTTCTATAAGAATTCTCATGAAACCATCATTTGGCTATGCACGACAATGAACTCCTTTAAGTCTGGTCCATTCTTCAAGAAGTGTCTTGTGTTGGTGTAGCATCAAATATGAAAGAACAACTATTGTGTTACAGGTATGAAATAACTGAGAGGGGGGGGTGAATCAGTTATTGTAAATTATTAACAATTTCTCTCTATTTTATCTTCGAATCATTAATCTTAATGGCAACAAGTCTTTACT
>JZKD02S0101250.1:289146-324693 GCA_000966675.3 Picea glauca
ATATTACTTAACACCATTTCCCATCTATGGATAAGTCTGCTCTGACGACAGAGAGAGAGCATTTGAGCAAGCAATCCGAACACCCCGCGCCTGCAAGCCACTTGGAAACCAAATCTCTGATCTGATGGTGAGCTCTGATCTTGAAACAAACCACAAAAAGAGATCTTTGTGTGAGAGAAGTCATGGCCGCATGCTTCCTCTTGGGTAGTACAATCAATTTTGATATCTATTACAACATCGGCTCCAACTAGGGACGGTACTTTCTCATAAAGTGTCGAGAACAGTAGACCAGGTGCCTATATCCATTAGGCGACCCTATGAAATCACCCTGATCACATCCTGAACGCTGTCACTTTACTTGTATCTTTGCGGAACAAAAAAAAAAAACTGCTTATTCATCCATTGGGCTATGGAGTCGTAATGCTTTATAACAAAACCATATTGGATTCAAAACTGAACTGAAAAAAATATTGAAAACCATCACTGTAATCTAGTGCTTGAAGTCAAGCTTATTTATATACATCACCTACTTTAACTATTGAAAGATTTCCAAAATCAAATGATACGAAAATGCCAGTGAAGCCAATCCAATAATTGTCTTCTCATTTGAAAATTTTTTACACTTTCTTTGAGAAGGCTGAAAAAGGAAATTGACAATCCCCATCTGACCTATTGGTGACCATGGATTTGCAAACCTTTCATCAATTCTTGTGACCAAACATTCATGACATAGCATATTCCTCCATTAAATGAATCCAAAAGATCAGCAAAAGGATCATGGAAAAATATATCGTCCTGAGGTTTTAAAACACCCAGAACTACTTTATGTTCTGATTTATGATGCTCAGGATCATTGAACATGGAAACCATATCTTTTTCATGAAACAAAGAAGAGTCTAAAATCTGATCTTCTGGCAGGAAATCATCATAAATAGATTCACTAACTTCCCGTAAAGTTCCATGAAGTACATGACTGTCACAATTTAAAAATAGATTTACATTTTCAGAAATGGAAGAAGTTTGACACTCATATCCAGGACTGTGTGAAAGCTGTAAATCTATGTGAGTAGGGGATGCAACATAGTTGTGCAGGGGAAGACCCTTCTCTTCCCTATTTAAAGGATAAGGTGGTCTCTGTACTTTCTGAATAGAACAACAATCATTATTTTCTATCTCTTTTGCAGGTTGACCGTGATGCCAAATATCTTCTTCTTGAGCAAGTTCACAAGATCCAGCATCTTTATGAGCCAACTCTTCCTCATAGTGCTCATCTTCATCAACTTGAGAAATTTCTATTTTTTCTTCCTCGTCCTCAAGAAGACTTGTATCACAATAATCTTCAAAAAGAATTTCAGCCGAATATATCCTCTTACAGTGTTGATGAAAAAGTGTGTGAAAACATTTCAATGAAGGAATACTGGAATGGGGTAAAGATTTATACCAGAGTCTAGCATCTTTTTCCAATGAAAACATAAACAATTTCATGAGGACATCTTCATGATGTACATTTAATTCTTCCATGAGCTTGTGGAATTCAAACAAATGTTGACCAGGATTGTTGTCCTCATCTTCCCCAAATTTAGGAAGGATATCCCCCCAAATTTTAATGTCTGGAACAGTGTTTGGAAAGCCATAAACATTTGCAAAGTCCAGAGGAGCAATCCTTGCAGCAATTTGAGCAGCGAATGAATTCGACATTTGAGACTAGTGGAGTCGCCAACGAAATCATGTAGAGTCTACGAACCAAGGAGTTGCCAGGTGAATGATCACAACCAATTGAATGCCTATCCCTTGTTCACCATCAAGAGATAGATCTGAACTTTGTCGTATCCCAGGGAAGATATCTTCATCCTCTGTCCCCGGAAACGGCGCCAGAAAATGTTGTCGCAAGAGTTGACTCTAGGTTGTAGAAGAGCCAAGCCTTAGCACATTTTTAAAAGAAATAAATCTTGTTGATTGATCAGTCATAGGAAGCTTCTAGAACTAGGTTGAAAATAGTCATTCCACTCATTTATAGATCAGAAATGAAAAGGCATGACCTCATTTGTCTAATTCATTTTAAAATCATGAGGATGGATAGAAGATAGGGGATGGACGAAACTGAAAGAAAAAGCCAGGTATCTGGTCTTCCTCTCAATAGAAGAAGTAACACAAAACTTCAAATATATAAACACAGGTCTTGTCTCACTCATAGAAAGACAGAGGAAAGGCTGTGAACAAATAAAACTTGTAAATAAGGCAAAACAATTAGGATGCAGATCTTGTTCTACTCACAGTAAAACAGAGGAAAAACTGCACCTTAAGGAATGCTTTAAAATAGCTACAACAGAGGTAGTACTGAATTGTAACCATTACAAGCTGAAATAATGAATGTAAGGAAGAAAGCGTAGTGATGAAAACTTCAGAAACAATAATACAGGAAGAAAATGGAATTAAACAATGACAAAGTATAGAATCTCTTGGCATTATGTTATATCTTTGCTGAAAAAAATGCATTACAAACCCAGCCTCTAAAAAGGCTCCCGAGCTCTCTCCCCTTTCTCTGTTACATACAACAATTATTAAAAAAAAAAAAATCTAAGAAAAAATTTCTTTGCGTTCTGGGAATCTGAAACGGTTCGCCTTCATGGAACACTGAGACTGCCAGGTGCCTCTGCCAGCACTTTGAACCGTTACTAATCATGGATTATTGCTTTGTAACGCTAATACTCGGTTCCTCGTCTGAAATGAATATAGTCCACAATACATCAACATGTCTCTGGATATTTGAACCTTTACAATCCCACTTTTATTGTCGAACCAAAACCCAATTGGCAAAACCCTCAGCAGCTTAATGAACTCGTGGTTTTTCCAGGGTATCATATGGAAGGTTTTCCATACAATCTCTATCCAGTTCTATAATAATTCTCATGAAACCATCATTTGGCTGTGCATGACAGTTAACTCCTTTAAGTCTGGTCCATGATTCAAGAAGTGTCTTGTGTTGGCATAGCATCAAATATGCAAGAACAACTATTCTGCTATGGCTTTTGCCTTTGAAGCAGTGCACAAGAACCTTTCCCCCATTTCTTTCAACCTTCTCTATGAAATCAGATGCATCATAAAAAATATAGCTAATATTTGCATCATCAACATCATATATCTCAAAAATTTTATACTCAAAAAGGTTCGTATATTGTGCTTCTGACTGGCCGAGCTCATTAGCACAGAGGCATAGAACATGAGAGATTGAGATGTCAAATCCATTCTTTCCAGAAGGTGTTCCAACCTCACCTTTAATTCATAACTGTCTATGACATTTTGTGAATCACTTCCTTCAAAAGAGCCGGTGATGAAATTCATTTCATGGCATAATTTAATCACTTCCATTCCAAGCATTTCATTCCAATGCTCCAATGCCTTGCTTAGCTCACTATCAAACCTTGCAATCTTGTTCAAGTCCTTCAATTTAACTGTCATGCGCATACTGTGAAATGAATCACCATTTCCTTTTGGATATTTTCCGTGACAGTTGTCTTGAAAAAATGGTGACATTTCTAAGTTGTCCTTATAAGGTGATTTTGAGAATGGATTGTCGAGGAGGTCCTGTGAATCTGTGCCACTGGTATATGTAAGATCTTGAGGCTCTGAGCTTTGCCCATTTTCAAGCATTCTTTACCTGCGACAGGTGACTGGAAAGAAAGATTGTGAAATGATGAGTACAGGTGACTTGATTCAGTGGCCCCAGCATCTTCTTTCTCATCATCCCCTTTGCATTTCCCTTAATCCACCACAGAAGCTAGCTTGAAACTCGTGCACAACTTTGCCTTGGTCAATATCACCAGAGACAAACTAATCCATAGATTTGACTACTGTTTCTGAAATGTGATAGCCAAGCTTTTCCCATGATATCTCATGTAGCAAATCTGTAGCAAGTTGTGAACTATTTAGCAATAGCTCGACCAGTTTTGGATACTGTGAAATATCAGACAACCTTTTGCTAGCAGGAGGACGTCTTGGAACTCCGGAATCAATTGCCACAATATGAAAATCACTAGCACGATTATTTCGATCTTCAATGGGAAGGAAAAATCCTTCGGAATTAGTCTGATTAGCAGTGTAATCTAAAATTTGTGGAATGAAGGTTATCATGTCAGAATTAGACATGTTCCCCACGTCAAAACTTTTCCTTCTATAGGAAAATGAACTTCCCTTGTTTTTTCGAGGTGGAGACTTGACATTTCCTAGTACTGAAGCTACTTTGTTCCCAAATTCCAGCTTTTCATTGAATAAAAGATTTGTTGGATTCCCACGCCATCCAAGCTGGCGGCATGGAAGGCAATCTTCATTTCTGAGGACTAGATCTAGAATCAAAATCCTGCCAAGTGCCACTGCAGTCTTTTGAGCTGCTTCATGAGAGTCAAAAGTATGGGGACTTTGCAGCAAGGGATAGCCATGCATGTAACTTTCTGTGAAAATCGATAGACTTCAACAACTTGCAGATCTTAGATTCCACTTCCGCGGAGGTGTGACTAGACTGGTTGATCTATCTCGGGATCGAGTTTGGTATTTCTTTTTCCTGCCGGATTTCTTCTGCTTTGGGCTGCTCCATTTTGACATCCTTTGCATGATGTCCTTGGTTAGGGTTTTGTGAGACCTTCGGTTCATTTCGGATATAATTTGGATCCGTTGCAAACCGAGATGCCTTGGTGATTTGAACCTACGACCGATGATCCAAGTTTCTCATGGTAAACTCCTCTTATTCTCCAGACATCGTCGTTAGCATTGAGGATCTCGTCACCCAGGAAATCGTGCACCACGTCTCGATTGACAGACAAAGAACGTTTGAATTCATGCCCGAACTCTTCACTGTCAAAGACAGGTCTCACATGTAGGGGGTTACAAATCATCATCTAGCTCATCTGTCGCGGCCTGTAGCAGCCCTCTGAACTGTTACAAATCATTTTGACAAGTGGATCATTGATAATTCCTTTGATGCCGAAACGCTTCCGTCAACACTTTAAACGCTGCCTGACTATTCTCTGCCTCTCTGATTATTCACTGATCTCGTTCTGACCTCTTTATCTGCCAGTCTAGACAAGAGTAACGACTCTTGGCGTGCATAGATTTTTAATCAAAACTTTAATTTTCCTCATGTCCACGTGAAACCCTAATGCATGCAACCAACGAGGCATTGCATTCAAGCAAGATCTTCTCCGAGAATCATCAAATCTATCATGTTATCACGTATGACATCTATGGGGAAGTATTGCTCTGCTAAATCATTTGTTTCCGACAGTAACACGTCTAACACATCCCCCAGACGACTTAGATAAGTGCGGGTGGAATAGCTTGCTCTCTTCTATGATTTCGTGTACCATATTAACCATTCCTGCTTTTGCTTGCAATGCGTTGTAGAGCCTTATTCCAGGCAACTGACTGGCAATGAGACTAAACCCGAGATGCACTTTTCTGAATTCTTATTTTAGATATTCCGTGTCATTTCCCGAGCTAAGACTCATCAGTGTTTTCAAGAGCACATGAAATGCTATATTTTTAGTTTCGTCTTAGATGTAAATAATTTGATCATCCTTCCAGTTTGTCATAGAACTCAGAATGTATTTCTCTATATCCACAATTACCTGCTCTTTTAGCTGTGGAGATTTGAGAAAACCTCCTATGAGGCCATGCAACTTCTTCTATGAGTTCCCACTCAGCATGAGTATTGAAGACTTCCTCATGAGCTCGTTGAGTGATTTCAGATAAGAGGGAACCAACATCCCTCCATCATTTTTTGTAGAACCACCCTACTTATTTCTGAACATTTCAATCTCCTATAGAAACCAGCTTGAAGAAGAGCAAGCGAAAAATAAATATCCATTGGAACTCCATCAGTTTTCACTCTTCCATTTCTGGTTGGACTTGGACTCAGACTTGCACATTAGTGCGGCCTCGTACACCTTCATCTTGGGCACCAAATGGCAATAATAAACGAGATATGGAAACATGCTTTGATGGCACAGAACCGACCTCGTCACTGAAAAACATAGATGCTGCCTTTCTCATCATCTCTTCCTCAGCATCAACATCAGCCTGATAGAATTTCACAATCATATGCCATTCACTCACTTCCAATCTGATTTCTATCCATTGCTCAGCAGCTTCCAGCTTTCGATCATGCCACCATATTCTGCAATCAAATTTTCTTTGTCTGATTTCTAATCAAATGTTTCTTCACCCGATCTAAAAAGAACTGAATACACCAATGCTCTAATACAAAACGCTAGAATGGGACACAAGAGCAGCAGAAATCACACAGTTGCCTTAACCAATATGAGAGAGACTGGGGATGAAATAACAAATCTAGGCAATGTTGAAAGTGTTATTGAAATAGATGAAACTGGCATCATATTTTGCTCCTTTTGTGTCATTTTGTCCAAGCCCATTGTTCTACTGAGAACCCATTTCAACACCTTACTAACAGTCGACCTTCTTAAATCACATATAAAATCTCAATGTGGTTTATCAAATTAATCTCAGGCATCGTCCAATCCTTGGCCTGAATAATTTTGAGATCCATCTCCCAAAGTAATTGAGAGACATTATTCAACAAGTCGAACCAGTCCTCCAAACAAGTCTGGCAAAGGTAAACCTGCTTTGGCTTTGGCTCCCTATTTGCCACATAGTAAAATGAAGCAGAGCTCAGAGGACAGGCTGATGTGAGGCCCATCTTGTTGGCGAAGCCAAAATATTACTTAACACCATTTCCCATCTATGGATAAGTCTGCTCTAACGATCGAGAGATCATCTGATCAAGCAATTTGAACACCCCGGGCCTGCAAGCCACTTGGAAACCAAATCTCTGATCTGATGGTGAGCTCTAATCTTGAACCAAACCATAAAAGGAGATCTCTTTGTGAGAGAAGTCACGGCCGCATGCTTCCTCTTGGGCAGTATAGTCAATTTTGATATCTGTTACAACACCATCCAGATTTAATGTCACACCCTTCAACCTTATAATTGGCAGAACTCTGTGTTGATTTGCTAGTTTCAACTGGATAGACAAGTAGCCTAATGTGGGCTCCCCCATAGATTTCCATGTCTTCTTGAGTAACACATTTACTTCAGAGCCTAAGTCTAGTTTAATATCCCCCATGTTGAAATCTACAATGTTGGTATTTAGTTTGAATTCTCTGCTTGTCCTCCTCCTTGTTTGAAAGTGATTATCTATTTTCTTCTCTAGCTTTCCCTCTACGTTTGTGTTACATATTTCTACAATATTTTGTAATACTTTAACAGATGATGGATGATTTAGTAGTTTAACATAGGATTGCGGAAAATCGTTTATGGTATTTACTTGTCCAAAAGGTTGTGCTTCATGGTTGTGGTCCACTGATGAAGATATTTCGTACATTAGTACCTTTTGAGTGTGTTGCGTAGTTGATGTCGATGCAATATCTTGCTTGAGGAACTCCTGTCTTTCCTCCTTGAATATTTCTTTTTCTTTCCCTGCATCGAACTATTTCAGTGGTTCATTATTCTTCTTCACCCATTGGTGTTATGCTGGATCTTGTCGTACTTCGTCATCTCCTGTATTAGCTCCTCCACGCATAACTATGTTGAGATTTCTTCCATCATCCCTCACTTTTGCAGAAATCCATTGAACATTCTGATTGTTCTTATTTCTCTTTTCCCGAATCTTCCCTAATAGTGTCAAATAGTCATCTATGTCATGATCTAATGCATGAAAATACATACATGTCGCAGGTGGAAGTGGACATTCTCTTGCATAGTGTCATGGGTGTTGGAATTTATGACATACTATCGTTCCTTTACCTCTTCCAAAGCCTCCTTGACCTCTTCATCCACCTTTGTATCTAGCTCGATCTCCTAGTGGTGTGTTGTACTGAGGTACCTGATTATACTGTGGCTGCACAGTATTTTACTGTGGCTACACAATGTTATATTGATGTTGCACAGTGTTATACTATTGTTGCTGAGCAATGTTATATGAGGATGGTACTTGGTTAAAATGTGGTGCAACTTGACATGTCATCATTTCTTCCTACACCCTACAGGTGTCTGATGTTCTTTCCCTCATCAAATCCATTGTCCTGCAATGTTTTTCATCATGGCCAATTGATTTTCAAAAGTTGTAGTATGAACTCTTAGGCATTGTCTGGTTATTTTGCATAATTGGACAATTATATGGATCATTCCCCTATGTATTACAGATCTCAAACCATATTCCTCCTAATGGAAAAGGGTTTGGTAGTCCTATTTCCATGTATTGCGCAAAATTTGGGCATTCATTCTTGTGGTGTCCCTCTGTCCTACATGTGGTGCACCAAACAACTTCTCTTTTTTCCTTACCCTTGTTCTGGTTCAGTTGAAATGTTAAATTCTTCAGATCCTCCTTCAAATCCTCTATTGTTGGATCTGTCTTATGATATTGGTTCTCTTCCAATTGTAAGGCTTCCTATAGAGCCTCTGTCTGAGTTTGAAACTTTTGTTGCCTCAAAGGTTATTTCAAGTGTGGTAGCAGGGAATTCAAAAATAGATGTCTATCCTACATATTTGTCATGACATACTTCATCTTTTCCTTCAATTGTTTGAATCTCTGGTCAATCTCCCACATATATTCTCTTGGTTTCTGTCTAATATCTATCATCTCATTCATGTACTGATCCTCTGAGCTAGGCTTCTAGATTTCATTTATCAACAACTTCTTGATATCTACAATAGTTCTGGTTGTTCCTGGTAGATTGTTTGCAACTAAGCTCATGTACCAATCCAGTGTGTCATCTCTTAGTGTGATAGCTAACTGCACAAGTTTTGTATCGACATCTATGATCTTTTTTTCTTCCAAGATCTTCTCACAGATGAACAAGTGCTTTGCAGGGTCCTCAAATGCTTCTCCCTTGAACTCTGGTAACCTAATGGTGGGATCATGTCCTGCCATCCTGAATGATGAACTACTACCTCTGCACGGTGTAGATACTTGAATAATACTTCCTGAACGGTCTCCTCTAGTTGTTGCTCCTTGAATAGATGTACTTCCTTCTGTCTTCCTTCCCCTGAAATTCAATTGTCTAAATGGTGGTGTTCTATTGGTGTATTAGTCGCACATGGGTTTATGGGTTACACACTGACACTAACATGGATGGGAGTTCTGCCTTCGGTTCCTTCCCTTGGACCGCTTGTCTTCCTTTCATATGTTGCACGCAAGATTTCCTCAATCTGCTCCACAACACGAAGATCCACTACCTCTTCTTCATCACTTGCCAAGCCCTCTCTCTCAGCTATGACTCTCTTTTTATTATTCATATTATATTGGTAGGGTGATCCACTGCGCATATTTCCAGTTGTTTCCATTGTCTTCTTGATCTGATCTTCCTCCATCATGATCAGGTCCATGGCCTCCTTCTTGCCCTTCTCCATTTCTCCCTCCATCCTTCTAGCTCTAGTAATTGCTTCTCCCCTTCCCCCATGCACGCAGAGAGGTTTAGTTGTCTGATGTCATTGTCATTACACCTTTGTTAATAGTAAAATCTTGATGGAAGTATACATCAATATGATATACCTACCTCTAGGTCCCTTCAAGAACTCTTTTTCTATTGTGCTATAAGACTTCACGATATCTACTGTAAATTGTGCGATAAAGCCTCTGACAATACTGTGTAGCCAAAAATCCATTGCACATGTGCATTTTTTGTCTACTTGTTGTAACTGCGCGATCTCTACAGGGTTCCACTCGAAATTTCTGATCCGATTCGTAGGATTATTATCTTTCATCCTCAACAACCACTCCTACAATACATGCGAGAAATCACAAAAAAACACCTCATGTAGGTCTCTAAACACGTACTTGTCCAGATATTTGCGTGATGTTATTTTAGGGTTTTTGTTGTCTTTCTGCGCAAATTCCAGGTCCTTTATTTTTAGCCATCTTTCGATCTCAACCTTCATTGGATTCCACTGTCTGAGAATCCCTCTCTATACTGCCATTTTCTGCACGATTCTTTTGCAGATCCCTCTCACTCAATCCCATGCAATTTCAACCAACAAAGAAACCATTTGTTGGTTGTTTATTACCTCTAACTACCATTCTTGGGATGACCCAGGTTTAGATCTACTATGGTTTCCAACAAAACCCCCCTAAAAATATCGACCCTCCTAATAAACCAGAAGGCAACAGAACGCACAAAATGCACTGCATAGTCTCACCTGAGATAGTCCTTATGGGTGGCTACAATGCTCAGGTGCTTGCATCTTGGGAATCAGTGGGGATTTGGGATTACACTCTGTGATCTTCATTTTCTTACTCTAACATTCAACTTATATTGAATATTATGTCATTATTATTCATGCATGTAAATTAGCAGATCTAACTAAGTCATTCATGCATTTGTCTAACATCTAATCATTGACAGTAAAGGAAACAAACAATATTCAATCACATGACATATGATCTACAGTGGTTCAACCCCTCCTAATCTACATCCACAAATATTTAGCTGCTCTTCTCTTTTATTATGGTGTTTCTGAAACTACAACATCATGCACATTACAACTCTCCATCAAATGGTTCGATATCTACAATGAGGTGGAATAGATCACACTAGGATCCTCAACATGTGATCTAACCCTCAAGATATACCTTATTTCCTCTCCTCAACTCAACAACTTACAAAATGAGATCGGATTTTACAGACATTCTGAACCAAAATCAATAATAGTCTTCTAACAACAACCTCGACCTAGACCTCCTAGGTACCTATTTATACATGTTTTTGGCTTACCAACCATTACATCCTCTTACCAAAACCATAACCCTAGCATGGTTAGATCTTCTTGCATGCGTGCCTCACATGCTTTCCTCCTCTGCATGCGCATTTGCTTTCCACGTGCTACTTTTCCCGTGAGTTGTATTTCTCCCACGTCGTGCTTTTCTCCAAAATGGGTCTACGCCCAACAATCATCATGAATATCATAATCAACTCAACACATATTTATCAAGATATATTTTATCAAAATGAAACCACATGTGTTATTTTTAAATATAAATAATAATAATAATAATAATAATAATAATAATATCAAGAATATAATAATTCTCTTTAAAACAATTATAATAATTACTTATTATGATGCCCTTTAAGTATAATTATTATATACTTATTTAAAGGGGGTCATAATAAGTAATTTTTATAACTGTTTTAAAGAGAATTATTATATTCTTGATATTATTATTAATATTATTAATATTATTATTATTATTTGTATTTAATAATAATATTGTGGGGCATGACAAGAGCCTTGTGAAGGTTGTGTGAACACTCCTAGAACAACACAAAATTCCTAGAGTCCCCTGTTGTGATGTTTCCTAGCCAACCGATTACACTAGAGCTTGGGAGGGAATTGGGAAGGACTAAGGGAGTATGTGCAGTGAAGGGGGATCCCATTCCATGGGTTGTGCAGGTTGAGGAGGAAAGAGAGAGAGGGTGCATTGGAGTTTGTTGTGGAGTAGAACCTAGGTATTGGGATGCTAAATTATGGAGAGTGGAAATCCAAGAGGGTCATCTCCTTGTGGACTCATAGCCTCAGCTTGGGGGTGGATACAACAAGCATATGGCTGGGAGGATCATCCCTTGTATGCAACCAGTCGGTTCAAGAATTTAAAGATAAGTTTTCTATTTTAATTAAATGATTATTCATGTTGTGTATAAATGTTAGTTTGAGTTTTGTTGTTATGTGTTTGTATGGATGCATTATGGTTTTTATATACATTGTTATGTGCATGGATAAATTAGCATCTTTTTTGGATGTGTATGAGCAAGAAAATTTTTATTTTTGCTAGTTTGGGTTCTTTACATGTCCAAATTATTTAAGGAATAAATTGTTTATAGTTGCAAATATAAGTATGTCTTCAATAAACAATTAGGTATACAAAAATCCAATAACCCACAAAATCATAGTTGAAGTATACAAAAGGAGTAAATTATAATTTAGTAATAGGATCATCATGAAAGAAGGTCACCATAAGTAAAGGGTAAAAGTGTGAAAACATATCTCAAAACCCACTATGTAGGTGAGACCAAAATGGGCAAACCAATAACCCACAAAAATAGAAGGAAAAAGTTGAAAAATGGCATCCCTTAAAATCCACTCTATATGTGAGACAAAATGGTGGAACCAATAACCCACAAAACCATGGTTGCATCTAATGTCCCCATTTTTGGATTCCCTTGCTCTACGTTTGGAGATGACCCAGTGGGTTTAAGTCAACCTGACCAGAGGGGTAATTTGAGGTTAACAGTGATCTTGGGAGTTTTGAGGAGTTATATGATGTTTTTTTAGGTCCACTTATCATGTTTCATCATCAGGATCATTCCTGTGTAGTAAGATTTCGATTCCATTGCATTTCAATTGTTCCCATAATTTGGTAGTATTATTGAACATAATTTAATGGATTACACTAAGGTTGTCATTTTATTAAATTATCTAAGAGGGTTACCTTGGTGTAATAACTTGCTGGAACCAGAATGAAGAGATTTAAATGTTGGAGAGGATGAAAAGTAACTTCCAGAGACAAAAAATGATTTAAAGTAAAATAAATCTTTTTTTGGAGTAAAAGGGTTAATAAATTAATAAAATGATTTTACCAAAGATAAATTAAAAGTCACTTGAGGGTAAAAGGGTAAAACAGTCAGCAAGGTAAAAGGGTTATCAAAAAGGTGAAACAAGGGATAAAAGAAAGATGAGAGCTCATTCTCTCATTATATTGATGATTATTTTGATTTGATTTGGAGTGCTCTTGGAGCCTTTGATGGTTTGGAGTAACCCTAGTATTGGATTGGTTTCGATTGTGAAATATTCCACCCTAGCTAATCATATTTCGATGGTGAGATATCCACCCTAGCCATTTGGTGGGAGAACCATCTAGGTTTTCCACTTGCATCCACTGTTAAGGAGTTGATCCACATTTTGCAGCCACCTGAGGTTTAAAGAAAATATATTCCTTGTTGTACATGTTGAGTTATATATTGTCGCGATTCATTGGTTTGTGAAGGATACATACTAGTTAGTAGAGGTAGTGTTTATTTATTTTTGGTTGAATCAATTGCATGTTGGCCGAGTTATATTTCCTAGAGGTCAAATTTCTCTTGACTAGGCCAAATATCTTGGTGGTTGGGCCGAGTTCCTTGCCAAGAGGGTTGATTTCTCCTTGGACAATCATTTCTCTATTGGTGGGTCAATTTCCTATTTGTTGAGAAGAGTCATATTATTGAGGGAGTCGCCATTTTACCTCGAAGGCTAAATCATTCTCATAGAGACCAAGTAAACTGCTATTGGGAGGCGATTTTAGTGGTTGGGGTGAGTTATCTAATTTGTTGGGTTGAGTTTTTCTATGGAGGGGATGAGTTCTCATCTAGGGAGGCTGAATTTTCTTTGGAAGTTGATTTATAGTTGTATAGACCTTCTTAGCATCATATTTGTGGGGTATTTCATTTGTTGTTACAACTACAACAATTGCCTTCATATTCCATTTAGTTGTATTATCAAATGCCAATGTTTTTCAAGAAATTTATGTGAGTTATTTCTTGATGTACTAGTTATGATTTGATGGTTAATAAAGAAAAAATATTGGGTATATTCCTTGTTGTTGGATAATGCATTGTTACTTTGATTATTGCTTCCATATATCTTGTACCAAGTGCTTTTGGGTATGCTGCAAACTGTTTGTATAAACTCTATGAAAGAAAAGCCAAACAACAAACATAAAACATAATAATAAAAAAAAGGGTTGATCCAAGAGGGTTGAGGATTTTGATAACAAAAAAAAGGGTTGATCAGTCATCTATGGCTATCAGAACATATGAGGATTTTAGTGGTACTTATGGTTTTATATAGGAGCTTCTTGTGATGGTCGAACATGAGAAGCATTCATATTTGCATGGGCTTGAAAATAGGTATGGATTAGATACTGATGATGATACACATAGTCTACATCTTGGATATCATGAGCCACTTCTCTTGGGGATCCCATTGATGGATCAAGTCATAACTGTAGATGGGGGAGTTGAGCATATACCTTGTGGACCATCCATCATGGAGGTATATGCACCCACTTATTGTGGGAATGGATATATTGAGGATGTAGACACATTAATATGGGATTGTGGGGTGATTCTTTCAAAGAGACTTCATGATAGGGACCTTGAACATACCATTGAGTTTGGATTGTCTAGGGGAAATAAGTTGATATATGAGCTTCATCGAGCAACATATTACTTGAATTTTTACCTTCGATTGAGATATCACCATACTACATTTGAGTGTCATTATGGGCACTATGAGTTCCTGGTCATGCCATTGGGGTGGACCAACATACTTTCCACCTTTCAATCTCGCATGGACCCCATATTCACACTACGACTACAAGGGTCTATGCTGGTGTTATTTGATTATCTCCTCATATACAACAAGACATGGGAGGATCATTTGAGGAAGTTATTTGAGACATGGGGCATGATGGAGAGAATATTCAGGCATGGGAAATAGTACTCTCTAAAGATTGATCTTCGATCAGACTATCATCAGGACAGGGACATGGATCTTGGAATAATGTATGATTTACATGTGGCCATGTGATCAATATGAAGGATGTACAAACACATAAGGAGGATATCCATGACACATTGGATTGGCTCACAGGGATTTAAGCTCATTGGAAGTACCACCTTCTGGTGGAGTATTCCAAGGATTTGCTTGCATGTGAGTTGATGGATAGTCATATTCATGATGACAGGTACATAATGGTGGATGATATAATAAACTATAGAGATAGCATATAATTAGTCCCTGAGTCCACACTTATGGAAGAGATCATGAGGGTTATACATGATACATCCTTGGCAGGGCATCCTTACCAGAAGATCAAAGAGAGGTTCTCATGTAAAGGCCTCGAGGACAATGTGTGGAGAGAGGGAGTGCATGAATTGTAAAAATAACAAGTTATAGCATACCTATCTAGCATAATTATGGCAGTCTATACTCATTTCACAATAGAGGTTGAAGAGTGTATCGACAAATTTCATCACAGGTCTATCGAAGGTGCATGGCAGGGACCACATTTCATGGAATTCATTGGAGTATGAGGTGTCACAAATATTAGAGTGGTTATTTAGGGAGGAATTTAGGTTCCATAGGTTTCTTGAGTACATTGACCATGATCGGGACAACACATTTCTCAAGACATTTTGGTAGGAGCTAGACAAATTAGCAGACAGAGTTGACTCCTAGTATCTTATTTCCATGAGATGGTTGCATATAAAAACATGACTCAAAAAATTGGTTTATTTTGGTCTCTTTGGTTATCAACTTGGAACAACATGATTCAATAGGTATTGGGGATGGTGGACTTCTAACTTGGTTGTGGTATTCGAGAATTCATATGATTTATAGATCGCTTCAAAGTTTGATATTGGTCAGAAAAATTGTGACAATGATTGGTCTGTTTCATTTTTGGACTATCATGAGAGGTGATGGTGAGAATTATTATATAGGGTATGACATATTTTATTTTATGATACCCACGATTGATTCCAATAGTGGATTTGCAAACTTTGACTTCATTGAGATGTCGTGGCAGGATATGACTTGTGGTAGTGGGTTTATCCCTTACATGTATTTCATCTTGGGGTTCCAAGAGAGGAGGATTAAATTTGGTAATGTTGTGAAGACAGTTATGATCATAGTGGAAAAAGATTAGCATGATAGCTTCTTTATGAGATTAGCTTGGGGCTCTAGTATTACACAGTTTGGTAGTCCAGTTATTGATAGAGAAGGGACAACCATTTCTTATTTTCAGAAGATTTCTTCATATGGTGCTTTGGGTTGGTTCCATATACGAGCCATTATTTGAAGGTTTGATCAAGTTTTTGCAATGTATGATTGCTTTACATATTGGTAGTGTTCATGTGGCCTCTTGTGTTAGTACCTTACAAGACAGTGCTTTGAGCAGAAGGTGATTCACATCTTCTAGGTTGGTTTGGGAGCCTGGGATCATTCTCAATTTTAGTTTGGTTTAGATTATTGATTGTAGGGTTGTGATGGCATTCTTTTAGGAAAGCAATCTTTGGGAAGCAAGGACTATAATTTCCCCTTTTTTGGATTCCCCTGCTCTGCAGTTGGAGATGAACCTATGGGTTTATGTCAGTTTGAACAAAGGTGTAATTTGAGGTTATCAGTGAGATCATGTGGGTTGGAAGAGTTATATGATGCTTTAAAAGGTCCACTTATCATCTTTCATCATCGTTATCATTCACGTGTAGTCAGATTTTGATTTTGTTGCATTTCGATCGTTCCCATAATTTGAGAGTATTATTGAGCATAATATAATGGATTACACTAAGGTTGTCATTTTAATAAATTATATAAGAGGGGTACATTGGTTTAATAGCTCATTGGAACCAGAATGAAGAGATTTAAATGTTGGAGAGGATGAAAAGTGACTTCCAAAGCCCAAAAATGCTTTAAATTCAAATAAAACACTTTTTGGAGTAAAAGGGTTAATAAATTAATAAAGTGATTTTAATAAAGATAAATTAAGTCACTTGAGGGTAAAAAGGTCAGCAAAAAAGGTAAAACGTTCATCAAAAAGGTGAAAGGAGGGATAAATTAAAGATGCGAGCTCATTCTCTCATTATTTTGATGATTATTTTGATTTGATTTAGAGAGCTCTTGGAGCCTTTGATGGTTTGGAGTAACCATGGTATTGGATTGGTTTCAGTGGAAAAATATTCCACCCTAGCTAATCAAGTTTGATGGTGAGAGATTGGCCCTAGCCATTTCATGGGGGAACCATCCCAGTTTTCCACTTGCATCCATTTTTAAGGAGTTGATACACATTTTTCAACCACCTCAAGATTAGAGAAAATATATTCCTTCTTGTGTAGGATGATTTATCCATTGCCGCTATTTGTTGGTTTATGAAGGACACATCCCGATTGGTAGAGTTTGTATTTCTTTGTTGCTGGTTGAATCCCTTGCAGGCTTGCCAAGTTATATTTTCTGGAGGCTAAATTTCTTGTGGTTGGGATGAATATATTGGTGGCTGGGCCAAGTTCCTTGCTAAGAGGGTCTATTTCTCCTTGGAAAATCATTTCTCCATTGGTGGGTCGATTTCCTAGTTGTTGGGAAGATTCATATTGTTGAGGGAGTCACCATTTTCCCTTAGAGGCTAAATCATTCTCATAAAGGATGAGTAACCTATTGTTGGGATATGATTTTAGTGGTTGGGGTGAGTTATATCATTTGTTGGGATGAGTTTTACTCTGGTGGGGCTGAGTTCTCATCTAGAGAGGCCAAATTTCCTTTGATAGTTGATTTCGGGTTGCAGAGATCTTCTTAGCACCATATTTGTGGGGTATTTCATTTGTTGTTACAACTACAAAAAATGCCTTCTTATTCCATTTAGTTGTATTATCAAATGCCAATGCTTTTCAAGACATATGTGTGAGTTATTTCTTGATGTACTAGTTATGATTTGATGGTTAATAAACAAAAAATATTAGTTATATTCCTTGTTGTTGGTTAATACATTGTTACTTTGATTATTGCTACCATATATTTTATACCAAGTGCTTTTGGGTATGCTGCAAATTGTTTGTATAAACTTCTAAGCCAACAAACACGTGAAAATACAACCAAAAAAAAAAAAAAAACATAATAATAGCAACATGGGTTGATCCAAGTAGGTGTTGAGTGAATCTACAAAGTGTTTGACATAATCTCAACATTAGAAATAAGCTACAACAAATAGAAAGGGGATTTATAGTGAAAACTAAGCATATTTACCAACTATTTGATGAAAGTCCTAAGTCGGGAAACTATTGGAATACTACAAAAAAGGACACAAAATTGTAACAATAATAAGGAGGGACATTAAATTGTAGTATATAAAAGAAATAAATTGTAAATCAATGATAGTATTTTCTTAAAAAAAAACCACATAAGTAGAAAGTATGAAACTGACATCCCTCAAAACCAACTCTATAAGTGAGATGAAAATGGTCGAATCAATAACCCATAAAAGTATAGAGAAAAAATATAAAGCAATAACCCACAAAAGTGTAAAAATGACATCTCTCAAAACCCACTATATAATTGAGATGGAAATGGTCAAACCAATAACCAACAAAACCATCGTTAAATTTTGTGAATGTTAATCTCTAAGCCAAACTAAATACATGCAACAATGATATGACATTAATACCTCCTCATTGACCTTCCCTCTCTACTCTAATTAATATTTAATAATAAGTCAATTTCTAAATATAAACAATAAAATCTTTGTGATTCTAGTGCATATGGTATAAAGTAAGAAATTTTAGTGGATCACTCTTATTAATAGCTTGTATAATAAAGTTTAAATCTTATACTTTGTATAAATTTTAGTGGATAACTATTAAAAAAACTTGCATATATTACTCTTTGTATAAATTTTATTATTAGTCCTTACCTTATATATTATTTTTTATAAATTTTATTATTAATCCCTACCAAAGCCATATTATAAACATTTTTCTTCCACTTTATATTAATTTCGCTTTATATTAATTTCGATTGATTGACTAAAACTTATGTTGTGTATATATCCAAAATTTTTACTTATTATAACATAAATAAATTAAAATAAGTCAAACAATATTTTTTTTTACTTCCCTATAATTGGCTAAGGCACTTAAATCCTTATTCTTGAATAGTGAAAACTCTCAATAAAATCACTTATATTGCATCATCCTTATGGTTATTAGATTTGTCATCCTTGTGGATATTAGATCTATTAGGACACATTCAATACCATCATTACTATCACATTAGTTTCCATGTACCGTTTACATAGACACTATTATTTCTTCCAGGTGTTTGTTGACTAAAGTTTTATACATGTTTGCATCCTCCTCTTGTCATTGCATGATAGTTACGCGATATGATAGATATGTGGTGAATATTTTCAAAATATTATACAATAAAAACAACTAAACAATATAGGTGAGCAAGATTTGATTTTTACCATACCTATATAACTTTTCTCTTCAGTTCTTGCAACCCTATCTTGAGATTTGTGATTCTAAAACTAGTAGGTCTTCTCATCTCTACAACTACCTTATTGTGTTCATATTCAAAAATCAATATATTATCAAGCACTCATATACAGTAAGATCACTCACTTGATTCCTACACTGTGATGTCACACAACAAATGAATATTTCCTTGGATAAGAGACTACAAGAAAGTAATGGCCTTGGTAGCCAACTTGTTCATGCTCACCATGGTGACAACCTCAAGCATACAAAGCTCAATATTGGTAGGATAGACCCTCTTGAGGCCACAACAAAATGAGCTCATTAGGAAGGTGAGCTCAAAATAAAGAGATGTGGGTTCTATTAAGCCAATAGACCATAGCCAAGCCAAGCTATGCAAGGAGGGAGGTAGTCTATAGGGCACACATGTTGATGGAAGAAATGACCTATTGATATTAGGTAAATGAATCAATCAAATGGAAATATTACCTGTTTGTTTTAGAACAATAATGTCAATCATCCATGTTTTTACCCCTTAGAGAAATTGGTAAGTGACTTTGGACTTATTTAGCACCCATTTTGATTATTTGATATACTTTTCTCTTCCTGTTATATTCATTTTGTCATTTAAAATGAGAAGAATGATTAAAAAATAGAAAATAAATTCTTTTATTGTGCATTTATTAAGGGAAAAACACGTTCAACTATTTTAAACTAAGGTAAACCAAACAATAATATCACTTTATAACCTTTGAAGATATGGTAGGAATCACCTTCCAATCACAAACAAATATTATTTTCTAAAACAATGGGTGGAAACTAACCTCAATTCTAGAGACCAAGAAACTCCTTTAAAATTGTCCTCAAACCTCTTACCAAACAATTACGGATAAATATAATCTATCCTATGAATAGGGTGAAATAAAAAATAATAATAAAGTAGAGAAAACAATTTATCTTTCTCCTAGTTTAGCATACACTAATTCATAATCAAACATATGCATGAAAGGAGACAATATCTGGGGGGGTGAAGATATATATCTATTTTATAAATGAAAACAACAACACAATCAAATTTTACCAGAATTTTGTTGTCGACACTACCTGTAATCATTATCTGGATTCCTCCTACCTCGAGCCACTCAAGAATGCTCGATATCCATTTTTCCATTCTTCTCAAAGAAGAGAAAGTCAAAGGTGTCTTAGATACGTTTCTTGGAAAGTGGGAGATGGAAAATTTCGAGGATGGAATAAATTAGGGAGATTCTGGTCATAAAAACCTCATGGAAATAGCTCTAATTGCTTGGGATCAGATGATAACTATGATATCACCATATTAATGTGTAATATTTCCTCCTTTGAGGTCTTATGTATACCACTTCAAGGTGGTTGAGACCATTTCCCACAGAAATTGGTAAGTTATGAAACTAATTTTCCCATAAACTTTGTGTGGGAGCATTTAATTTTTATGAAATTATATTCTTTTACTTACTTGAGAATGCACTCACACCTTTCCTTAAGGAAACCAATGAGTACCCACCCTCTTTGTGGAGGAAACTAGGGATTATATGAAAATGAGGCTCATTTGGAAGACTTAAGGATGACAACAATCAACCAAATTCATGCAGAGGATGGATTAGGGATAATAGAGTGCACCTTGGCTAAAATGGGGTGGCCAAAGAGGTTATAATATATTCCCCCTAATGTGTGTTGTTAGAAGGGAAAATGATGGGAAAAATACATTATAATCTGGCGGAGGAATGTACTGATTGGGAATCAAATCAAGGAAGTTCCTATAACACAAGACAAGGTATAAGGTGGATCTCTTCTTGTTGTGAGTGTATCCATGATTAGGTGTCGATAAACATGGTTGTGAAATAAAATAACTGCATGTCCATGAAGCATATAAATAAGTAGTGATCATGACCACAACAAAATACAAAGTGGATCCATGTATATAAAAAAGTAGCAAGCATGGCCACAGAATATATACATAATGGATCCATTTCAAATAGATCATAACCACAAATAAATACACAGTGGAGCTATGTATCAATATACATATGGAGGATTATTAGAGTAATAAAGTGGAAAACTAATCCTCCTCAAGGTACCAATGTCATAGAAGTGAGTGGTATAGTCTTGCGCAACTTGAGAAACAAGACAATGAGAGGATCCTACCAATGGACCAAGGTCTTCAAATCCAAACTAGCCAAAGGTATGAGTTTGCACCTTGTGAATGGATGATCCATTGCCAAACATGGGAGACACCATTAACAAATGTGAGACAACCCACCTATAATGAGAATGGTTTTCAAGGTACCTAGTACATTCTAGCAAGTGAGAGTAGATGTGTTGAGGTCAAACACTTGTATAATATATCAATCAGGGGACATTGATGTATTCACACTATCAACAACAAGGGAACCTTAAATAGTGAGAGAACCTTCAATTGATTACTACAAGCCCCTAGGTACTATGAAATCTCTAAATCCAATTCCTAGAGGAAATGTGCCAAAGTTTATGGAAAGAGATTCATTGGAATGAGGGAATTAAGGCATCCCCCATCGTCCAACACGTGTGAATAGAAATATAATGATTTGGAAGGACTTGGACGAAAAATTGTGAGGATATACCACCAAGTACATCTCTTGCAAGTGTAATATGGAATAACACATAACATAAATCCTCTGAGCAATGATCCATAATGAAAACCAATGATAGAGGTGATGAATTCTACGAATGATAAAAATGTAACCCAAGTTATTGCACAAATCCCAATATGTGAATAGGGGTATTGACGTCAAACACTAGGGAAAAAACTTAGTTAGTGACAATTGATGAAAGTCATCTAATCAACACAAGTTAACATATCAATGATTAAAAGTACGCTTAGGGTACTACTCTAGGTCAAACTCTCATAGAAATGTGTTAGATTCAATAAGAGCTAACCCTCTAGCGAGAAGTCAATGGAGACCTTCCATACTAGCATGAATAAACAACAAAGATATCGATTGAATTGAGACAACTTTGAAAACCAATAAGGCTAGCATGGATGGTCAATATCCAACCAAGAAATGATTGGCACGAGATAAAACATCCCTCGAACATAAGCACTACATAATGGTGACTTGGGCAACATTTGACACAAAGTGATCAATGATATAATATTGTGATGTAGGATGAATCAACAAACTCTCTGTAATGAATGGAAGAGTAACCAACTGAAGGAGTAATAAAACTCAAAAATCAAGGTTCAACTTCTGAAGGCGATACTAAATCCAACTTTCTAAGTGACTAATTCAAAACTTGGTTCTTTGTTCAAGGGAGACATGACTCAGTACAAATTCCAAAAAAAAAAAAAGATCTTGATTCTTCCCCCCATCTTTATTTTCGACGTTTATGGACCACACTAGTTTGTTTTGAAACGTCGAAAATCAGAAAACCTATGCGATGAATCCGAAAGAACTCTTCCCCCCATCTTTATTTTTTTATACTATTTGATTTTTTTTGTCTTTTTCATATTATTAAATCCTAAAAAAAAAATATATATATATATATGTTAGAATGGAGGAAATGAGTGTCATGGAAAAACAAATTAGTTCCAATCACAAGGAATATACTTATGCAATAATCAAGCAGGTTGTGCAGGATATGGATACTCTTCGGGATGTTTCCTCCAGGGATACAGGGTTCTAGGTTACAATGGTGGAAATTGAAAAGGAAAGTGGATTGAGAGAATGCAAGTAGTGGGAAACAAGAGGAAAACTAAAACATGAATTAGGCTCAAAATCATGAGTAATGACTTGTGATGTGGTCAGTGCAACTCAAAAAATAAAAAGTGTGGGAGCTATATGGGTATTGTCCATAAATAGAATGAGAAGAAGTCATGTGGATTCGATGCAACATTATGGTTGGACTAAGAGGGCTCTTGAGCCTACGAAAATAACTTAGCATGGGTGCCAAACTGAAATCAAGGCTCTAACCAAGGCACCCATGAATGATAGGCTCTACCACTCAAATTACGACACCTTGTTAATGGAAAGAGAGCTTCATGTCACAAATTGGTGGGGTTCAACTTAAAGAGAAAATCGACCAGGAAAATATTAATTCATAATGGAAGGTGGCAAGCCTAACCTATATGCCAGTTCTAAAATCCTTACCTATCAACATGGACCAATTTTGGCTAAAGCCCCCTCATAAATGTATGATACTTATGTCGCAACTATAAGAAAACAACCACAAGCTAACAATGACACTTTCTAAACATTAGCATTGGAAAATATTAATGGTAAAATATCAAATGGACAACTTGGACTGCACATAAGTGGGCAAAAAATGATTAAATAGGTGAAAAATGAATTTTTACCAAGTCATTTGTCAGTTTTACGAAACCCTTGCTTGGATCCCAAAATTTCCCACAAACTTCTGGTGGACATTGTGGGATAGTCCACTGATAGAATCACAATTTGTTAGGACCAAGTAGTTCCTCATCTCATTCTCTTCAATTTATTCCATTTTGTGTCAATTTTTATGAAAATTTTGGTTGAGGGGCAACTTTTTCACAAGAGGGAGAGCGAAATTACACCTCTTCCACTCATGTGGTGCGAGTACATGACCCTAATCGCACCCTACAAGAGGAAAATTTGCAATTACTTTATCGTATCCTCAATGTAACGTCCCCAACCACCCATGACTAGGCCACGCTACATGAGGGAACACTTTCGTTCTCTCACTGCAGAACATACTGTAACATACCCAATATTTAACTGAGCTATGCCACATAAATTTTCACTTCAAACTGCATGCAATTATAACATATACATACAACACTCTTGCGGAATCTTTACATATAAACATAAACAAACAATTACATTTTGTAAATATACAATTTCATACTGAAATAACAGTAAACACAGATATGCAGCATATACAGGGAAATACCCATAAACATACAGACAGTTATAATCACATATATGATAAATCGTAACATAAGCATGTAAATAACAATGTAGCATGAAAATTTATCATACAATTGGTACTTATCTTGGAAATATTTTCACCAACTGCATACATACCGTCCACAAACCTCCCAACCTTAGACTACATTGTTCATCACTCTCAATAATGAGTCACCCCCGAGATGGGAGTAAACTCCACTCGGGTAAAGGGATTCCAAACCAGGCTAAAGGCTCATAGACAATAGGAAAGACTTTGTCTCAGGTGCTCACTCAAATAACATCCTATAGACTATCATTCCCCACATTCCTGTCCCACCCAAGGAAGTGTGCCCCTTCTTTGCTCAATATTCCTTCGGCTTCCCCACTTCCCTTCCAAGGCTTCAGCAACAGGCCGAACAGGAAGTCTCAAAGCACTGTAGCTGCAGTTTAGCACCTTTAGGAAATCAATTCCCAGTAATTCTCTAGCTCAGAGAATTTCTCACGGGCTTGACAACCCACCTCTTCAATTTCCCACGGGCCTGACAACCTGCTTCTTCAATCCCGCTCCCAAGATAACCAGGTACACCAACCGGAAATGGTTATGGAAACAGGATCAGATATAATGAAATGAATGTCTGGAGGATAATGGACTGCGTGAGTGAAATAGTCATGGAATCCTTGACTGGATGTTTGAATGATGGAAGGAATCATGGGAGAGATGATCGTCAGAATGATCATGAAGAATGATCATGAAAGTTTTCAAATGAGCTAAGTCCCCACGATATGTATGCATGTCCCCAACTTGACACTTGTCATGTTGGAAGCTACTTTGGTCCACTTGTCCCCAACTTTAGAACTTAGGATAAAATAATTATCCATACTTTATGTTTTAAGAAATATTAATATAATATTCCTTTTTGGCTTAAGCTCTCTAGCTTATCCCTTTCCTTAACTTTTGGTCCTCCCTTTCCCTAACTAGTGGAGTTCAGTCCCCCATCTCTTTTATTGTGGCCGGTTTGCTTGCAACGATGTATTTTATATTAATCATGAGACATATACAAAATAGGGGCACTGGCCTTTAACATCTAGGTGCTCTGGACTAATTCCAAAACATAAGCATCCCATATTATAATAACTGGCTCACCAACCTATAACACATATCATGTACACAAGGCTTGCTAACCTCCACACTGTGCACACTTTAGTTATTGTGTGCGGTATTCGAGAATGTGCACACTACATCATTTTACTGCATAGTACATGCACGCACTATGCCATGAAAGGTGCATTAAAAAATGATGTCAAAACATCTCACCAACTTAAGTACACTTACATTACATTTACAATTGGGTTCGACCGAGGGATAATAGAATCCCCTCCCCTTATTTATGCACTCTCCTCAATGCATCATATACCCTTATACAACAAAATTTTCAAAAATCCTCAAAACGATGTGGGTATTCTGTCCACATTGCATCCTCATGCTCTGAAGTAGTGTCCTCAGGACCGTACCAGGTCCATTGGACCTTTACAAGCCCTATGGCTTGATTCTGGAGATTCTTGATTTTCCGGTCCAAAATGCACACCGGATGCACTTGAAAAGCGCCTTATTGCTCCACTTGAATCACATTCCAATCAATAACATGATTAGCATCAGGTATATATTTCTTTAGCAATGATACATGGAATACATTATGAACAGACATAGATGCAGGCAATGAAATCATATAAGCAACTGGACCAATCCTCTCTAGGATTTCAAATGGCCCACAAAATCTGGCTGCCAACTCGGTGCAGCTTCCCAACTTTAGGGAACTCTTGTTAGCTTTCACTTTCAGGAAAACATGGTCACCCACTTTGAACTCTCTATGGTTTATGTTCTTATCGGCATAAATTTTATGCCTGTCTTGGGCAGCTTTTAAATTCTTCTTAATTTTTCTTATTTGGTCCTCCATCTCCTTGAGCAACTTTGGTCCAACTACTATCCTATCAGTTGGATTATCCTAGCTCACTGGAGTATTGCACTTTCTGTCGTAAAGTGCTTCAAATGGGCTCATCTTCAACAATGCCTGATACCCATTGTTGTAAGAAAATTCTACCAAGTGCAGGTAGTCTTCCCATTTCGATGGTTTTTCCATCACATACATTCTCAATATGTCTTCTATCACTCTGTTCACCTTCTCTGTCTCTCCATCAGACTCAGGATGATAAGTTGTACTACATTTCATATTCGTTCTGAATCCTTTGAACAATCCTTTCTAGAAATTCGAGGTGAATTTTGGGTCTCTGTCGGACACAATTGTTTTAGGAATTCCATGTGATTGTGCCACTTCCTTCATGAAAATATCAGCAACATTTGTTGCCTTGTGAGTAGTTTTCAGTGGAATAAAATGGGCAGCTTTTGTAAGCTTGTCCACCACCACCATGATCGAATCATGCAGCTTGCCTGTTTTGGGCAATCTCATAATAAAATCCATTGTCACCACTTCCCACTTCCATTCAGGAATGGGCAAAGGTTGAAGCAAACCTACTGGGTGCCTATGCTCAACTTTAACTTCCTGGCATTCCATACATATAGCGATGTATTCAACAATATCTCTCTTCTTACCTGGCCAAAAGTAATGGTTCTTGATCGCTACCACAATTTTTTGATATCCAGGGTGCCCTACATAAGGGACATTATGCATTTCATGCGAAATCATACATTTCAAGTCCTGGACATTTGGAACAAAAAATTTTGTTCTTGTGCAACAGTATTCCATCAATTCCCAAATTATAATTATCCACCTTTTTTGACATCTTACCCTGTTGTAGCTTTGCTAACAATTCTCTGTATTGCATATCTACATTTGCAGCCTCCAGAATTTTTCTTTTAATATCAGTCTGATACATGATAATGGTTGTAGCATGTATTTCATGCACCCTCCCGCTGAGTGCATCAACCACTTTCTTCTCTTTCCCCTTGATATGTTTTATATCGAAGTCATGTTCGCTTAGAAATTCTAACCATCTGCTTTGCCTAGAATTTAGATTTGGCTGATCAAATAAATATTTCAGACCTTTGTGTTCTGTTCTTAGCTCAAACATCTTCCCCATGAGGTAGTGTCTCCATTTTCTCAAGGCATGCACTATGGATTCCAACTCCAAATCATGAGTGGCATAGTTTCTTTCATGCTCCTTCAACTTCCTTGATTCATAACATACAAAAAACCAATTTCGACTGAGGACTCCACCAAGTCCTTCATTACATGCATCTGTACATACAATGAAGTCTTCATTTGGGTCTGCAATCCTTAATATTGGATCACTTGTCAATAATTGTTTCAAGTGTTGGAAACTCTTTTCTCAATCCAGTGTCCACTGAAACTTCACCCCCTTTCTTTGCAAGAAAGTGATTGGGTGTGAAATCTTTGAGAATCCTTCAATAAATCTTATGTAGTAGCTTTCAAGACCCATGAATTATGCTCCCTTAATACTTGCAACACCATCCTCAAATGATGTTCATTCTCTTCCTTTGACTTAGAATATATAAGAATGTCATCCAAAATAACAATGAAAAACTTGTCCAGATATTCTTGGAAAACACATTCATTAAGCACATGAAAACAGTTGGTGCATTTGACAGCCCAAATGGAACCATTGTGAACTCATAATGACCATACCTTGTCCTGAAGGCGGTCTTTATGATATCTTCTTCTTTAATCCTTACCTGATGGTATCCTGATCTGAGATCTATCTTTGAAAATATATTTTCATCCTTCAAACGATCAAAGAGATCATCAATCCTTGGCAGAGGATACTTGTTCTCAACAGTCACTTTATTCAACTATCTAAAGTCAATGCACAATATTAATGCTCCATATTTATTTTTCACAAACAAGACTGGGGCACCCCAAGGTGACACACTTGGGCGTATATACCCCTTCTTCAGAAGTTCTTCAAGCTGCATTTGCAACTCCTTCAACTCTGGTGTACTCATTCTGTAAGGAGTCTTTGACACTGGAGTTGCTCCAGGCATTAGATTTATAGAGAAATCAATGTCTCTTCTTGGGGTTAGTCCTGGTACCTCCTTGAACACATCTTCGAAATCTTCTAGGACTGCATAATCCTCCAAATTTGGCACCTTATCTCTAGGTGTCTCTGCCAAATGAGCTGCAATTATTTGACACCCTTTTCTGTAACATTTCTTTAGCTGCAATGCTAAAATTTCTCTAATGGTTACTGACCTAGGAATTCCAGGCACTTTTCTTAGTTTCCCTTCATCATCCAAGAAAGTAAATGCTTTGTTATGGCAGTCTAGGAGAGTATGATGTTGGTCCAACCAATCCATCCCAATTAGACAGTCATAGTAACCTAAAGGAAAGATGTTCAAATCTGCCTTGGTGTTCAGTCCATTCATGTCCATGAGGCATGACTTAACCATCTCATTAACTTTTCTTTTGTCTCATGTAGATAGTTGCACCAACCAGTATTTCCCATGCTTGCTTCTTGGAAATTGGAAACTTTCCACCATATTAGGGTCTATATAACTATGACTAGCTCCTGAATCAATTAAAATAGCAATGGTTTGGTTGTTGATCATACCTTCCACTTCAATCATGTGGGACTGATACTCTGCTTGCTTGTTGTCCAAGGTTGCATATATCCTTCTCACATACCTGCCCATGTCCTCCACTATTTCATCTTTCTATACATTGTGAACAACCCTACCTTTTTCACCTCTGTGAGGACAATCTCTAAACCTATTATCTCCTTTACAACCCCAAGATTGAATAGGTGGTTTCCTTGGCCTTTGACTCCCTTTGTCAATCATTCTAGGTTCTTTAGGCATTTTTTTTCCTTGTGGATTATTTATGAAGAATGGTGGCTTATCTCCCTTTTGCCTATGATCCATCTTGAATTTCTTTTTGTCTTCCCAAGCCTTTTGGAAAGTTGACCTTGCTTTCTGCTGATCATATAGGAATTTAGCTCACCTTATGGTCTCTTCCAATGTCTTGGGATCATCATACTATATTTTGTCACTAATGAATGATGGAAATCCACTCAAATACCTTTGAATTTTGATTGTCTCATCCTTGATGAAAGAGACATACTTCAGTAGTTCTAGAAACCTTCTCTCATATTCATTTATGTTCACACTTCCAAGCTTGAGTTCAAAGAACTCTTTCATTTTCTTGTCATGGTATATCTTATTCAAGTATTTATTCTCAAAATACTTCTTGAATTCCTTCCAAGTAACACTTTTCTCTTTAATGTGTTGCACCTACACAAGATGATCCCACCACATGGAGGCCTTTTCTTTGAGTTGATAGATATCAATTCTACCTTATGCATGAGAAGAATAATTATGCAATTGAAAATACTTTCTCATGCCCAATAACCATGTTTTTGCATCTTCATCCTTCTTGTGCTCACCATCAAATGTAGGAGGTTTGATTTTTTTCATTTCTCCTCATAGCTCACCCACCCCAGACCTCTTATGCCTTCTGACAGGGGATGGACTTGAGCTGCTTCCTGCTCTCTTATTGGAATGCCTTGGGGAGTGATGGTGGTGTCTTCTAATACTTCTTGCTTTTCTTTTCTCATCCGAAGGCTTGTGACTTCCAGATTTTCTTAAGCCACTCTCCTTAACCAATTTCTTTTCTATTATGTTCAATCCCTCCAATAACTTCATGTTGAATTCATCCTGCTACTCCTTGGCTCTCATAAGCCTTACATTACTAGCTTTATGGCTTTTGACATCCTTCTGAAAATTTTTAATGGTCTATGCCATATTCATGTTTTCATTCCTTTCTTCTCCATGTTTGTTGGAGTTTGTTCCTTCAATGCCCAAATGGACATCCATCCCTCTGCTATCATCTTGTTGATTGTAATTTCCTTGTGCCTCTTTCTTTCCTATGGACTCTGCATTGATCTTATCTGATCTAGTTGTTGGTAATTCTGCAAAATGTGCAGCCATCGAAACTTATTAGGCTAACAATTCAAAAATTCATGAAAAATATGAACCATTTTGGTTCAATATATACATCAGAATTACCTCTCATGATTTTCTGGTGTTATCACCATGACAATTCTAGATAATACCCAAGTCTTGAGAACATAGATGCACAGTGAATTCAGAGATACATCTGGACAAAAGGTGGTTTGTAGAAACCACTTTCGCCAAGACACGATATCACGTGTTTCAATATGTCAAAACCACCACTCGTGGAATGGGCGATGGCTAGTCAGATCACCCTGTTTCACTCGTTCGGTACTTCACAACCATGTGACGTTAGTTGAACACCACCATGTAACGAGCTCAAAGTCTAATCATTTGAAATGGATTAGCCAAACATGGAAACCCAACGCACTTGTACAAAGTTTGTCCATGCTTCATAATTGGGATTTTATAACTACCAATACTCAAGTATGGAGGCATCATCTTATCCATAAACGAAGTAATCTCCAAATTGCTCGAATTTCTGCTCTGTGTAAAATCATTTCGGTATCCACAAACTGAGGAACATGGACAAAGATAAATCCAGTGAGACTGGTTATTCGGGCAACATGCTAGAATTTCTTGCGAATAAGGAGGAAAGGGTACTTGCTCACATTCTAGAAACTAAATTCCACACAGAGACAACTATAGACTCGCAGTTGGAAGTCAGGATGAATCCTACTATGAAGGATTTAGTCATCAACAGACTAGTTGCTAAGAAGAAAAGGAGCAAGCGGCAGAAGAAGGAATCCACAGCTGAAACGACCGAAAGTGTTGGAGAGAATCAACCGGTCTGGTTAGATTCTTTAAAGGAGGAGATCGCTAAGTTGAAATTGTTGGACAACTGAGAGGGGGGGTGAATCAGTTGTTACCGTGCCTAAACAATTATGCTTCTTTTAAAATATTTACAGGGCACTCAATGATGATCAAAATAATGGGAAATAAGAAAAGGCACATTCAACATCAGTCACATATATGAGAATACAGAGATAGATAATTCCCGAGGAAACCCTTACAGGGTAAAAACATCTTTTTCTTTATATGATAAGTATTATCTACATTCTTTACATTATCATACATATGAGCACCAACTCATTGTGAGGCTACAACCTTTGTTTTTGCAAGCTGCAACTTACTGAGAGCACCAACTCTCTATTTTCTCTAGCACCCACTAGAAGGAAGCACCAACTCTCTAGTTTCTCTAGCACCAACTAGAAGGAAGCACCAACTCCCTATGTTCAAGAACCCACTTGAACCTTTGAGGACACCATTCCTCCCTAACACCTCCCAACCACCCTGAATTATAAATTTCTTGTTACTAGAACTTATTATAGTGATATAAAGTTATTCAATGGCTTACCAACCTTGTCGTTGTTCTATTACACTACTCTGCTCTATCTGCATCAGTGTCTTCTGCACGCCCCTTCCACTTTCTGTTCTTCTGCCTTTTATACTCTCTGCACCATATCCCTTTGATGCAACCTTCCTCTACCATGCATTTATTCACCTGCGCTCTACCTCCTTGCTCATACTTGAATCCTTCCCCACAAAAAAAACAACCATCTCTTCTCTGTTTTGCATTCTTATAGTCTCTGTTGTCTTTGTGCATGCAATATTCACAATGCCTCTGCATGCTCACTCTGTGCCAAATTCCTCCATAACTTGAGTGCTCTATCTGATCATTATCGTGACTCTTCAGCTTCTCTGGTCGTTTCCCATTCGTTCAGCATCACTGTATGTTATACTGAGATTCCTCAGTCTCTCTGGCAGTTTGAGACTCTTCGTCTTCTCTGTGACAGTCGAGCTCACCTTCTCTGTTCCAGTTACAGGTCTCAATGCTCATCCAGCTGTCAATCAGCTCCACGAACATCTTCATCCCTCTTGAAGATTCCTAGAGACTCTTCACCTCCTCTATCAGTCATCCCGAAGTGTCTTTGAGTCCTCTGGCAGAAGCCATCAGTGGTTTCTGGCAGTTACACTGTGTCATGTTACAGTGGCCCTCCAATCTTGTTCAAATTCACCTGCACCATTGGATTAATTCCAAGGGACCTTGCATTCATTTTGGTATTTCATCATTCAACAATTTGGCATTTGTGTGACCATGTGTCTCGTCATTCCTAGTCGCGATCCTCGAAAAGGAGCTTGGTTTCTCTAGCTCTTTCCTCCATCTCTCGTTGATGTGACCAAGGGTTGTGACCACAACCTTATGCATAAGGTGCTTTCATGATTTCGCATTTCGCGAATCTGGAGATGAGGCATCTCGACTCTCCAAGTCGTGATCCTTGAAACCCCTAAATGGCATGGGATCAACGGTCCCGATCAACACTTGATCTGACGGCTCAGATCATTTCATGATTTCGACATTCTTGATGTTCAGTTTTCTTGTCACTTCAAAGTCCTGATCCGCATAACTCCGAAATGGAGTCGGATCAATGGTTCAGATCACACCTTGATTTGACGGCTCAGATCAAGTCGCAATTTCGCATATCGCGATTTTGACATCCTTGATGTTCAGTGTTCTTGTCACTTCAAATTCCCAATCTATGAAACTTCGAAATGGATTCGGATCAACGGTCCAGATCACATCTTGATCTAACGGCTGCGATTAAGTCGTGATTTTGCATATTGCGATTCCTGTGGTTAATATTCTTTGACATTTCCAACTCTCGATCCGCGAAACTCTGAAATGGACTGGGATCAACGGTCCAAATCAAACCTTGATCTAACGGCTCAGATTAAGTCATGAATTCACATATCACGATTTTGAGAGGTTAGGGAACCCCGTTCCTTTGACTCTCCAGTCAGGGAACTGACGATCTTTCCCCACGTGTCCTGCCTGATGATGGATGGTCCTCCTTCTTTGGGGATTTTGTGAGCCCATTACTCCTTGCACTTTAAAGAATGTGCAGGTTATCCTTGATCCAACGATGGTTGGATCCCGTGCTTGGATCTAACGTGGTCTAGATCTATCCTCCATATCTACATGCTCCTCTTGTCTACAATGAGATCTAATAGCTATCATGAATTCTGAATTGTTGATCCAACGATCACTGTTTTCTCTTCCCCGATTATCACTGCACTGCTGATCATCGTTGTTGTACTTAATCCATCATCGTTGTTGTACTTACCATCAATGAAAAGCATACACTGCCTGTAAAACATACCAACAATCTCCCCCTTTGTCATGGATGGCAACTAAGGCACCCGAATTCTTTTCTCCCCCTTTGACATCAATGTCAAAGAAGAGACATGCTCCCCCTAAGCTGTTGCAGTAACTTTAGGAGGCATTGGATATTCAAACAATACAAAAATCTCCCTAACAAGATGGAATCTTTTAGGTGTGAGATGAAATAACACCCAGCTTCTATCTGAGATATTCAAAAGGTTCCTTGTCTAGGGGTTTAGTAAAGATGTCTGCAATTTGTTCTGTAGTGGGAATGTAATGTACCTGAACAATCTGATTGGTGACTTGCTCTCTCAGAAAATGATATTTTATGGGAATATGCTTGGTCTTGGAGTGGAATATGGGATTTTTAGACACACTGATGGCACTAGTGTTATCACAATGAATTGGGATCGGTGTATTTTACCTCTAAGTCTGCAAGTGTCTGAATCATCCATAATAACTGAGTGCAAAAGGTAGTAGTAGAAATGTACTCTACCTCTGTGGTTGATAAAGAAATGGAACCTTTCTTTTTACTAAACCATGCTACTAAAGAATCACCCAGGAAGAATGCTCCTCCACCGGTGTTTTTTCTCTCATTGACACAGTTTGCCCAATCTGCATCTGAGTAAGAAGCTAACTGAAAATTCTGATTTCTGGGATACCACAGGCCATAAGTCATTGTTTCTTTTAAATATCTAAATATCCTTTTGACAACTTTCAAATGACTCTGTTTGGGTGCAGCCTAATATTGTCCTACCATTCCTACAACATGCATTATGTCTGGGTGAGATGCTGTGATGTACAGTAGGCTTCCTATCATTGATCGATATGAGCTTTGATCAACATCAGGTGAATCATCATCCTTGCTTAATTTACATCCAGTTACCATAGGTGTACCTACAGGTTTAGAATCTTCCATTTGAAACCTTTTCAGCATTTCTCTTAGATATTTTTCTTGAGAAATGAACATCCCTCCGGGCCTCTGAGTAATTTGCAGACCAAGAAAAAATGATAGTTCTCCTATCATAGACATTTCAAATTCAGACTCCATGGTAGAAGGAAACCATTGTACCAGTGAATCCTTATTACATCCAAAGATTATATCATCTACATAGACCAGTACGATGAGCAAATCATTATCCTCTATTTTAATATACAGATTGTTGTCAGTTGTTCCTCTCTTGAACCCTTTGTCTTTGAGGTACGTATCCAGTCTGTGATACCAGGCTCGAGGGGCTTGTTTTAAACCATATAAATCTTTCTTCATCTTGCATACTAAGTCAGGGTTATCATACAATTTGAAACCCTCTGGTTGTTCCATATAGACTTCTTCACTTAAATCTCCATTGAGAAAGGCTGACTTGACATCCATTTGGTAGACTTTAAATCTTTTATGACAAGCATAGGCAAGAAACATTCTGACAGCTTCTAATCTTGCTACGGGCGCAAATGTTTCATCAAAATCTAGTCCTTCTATCTGAGCATAGCCTTTATAGACTAACCTCGCTTTGTTTCTGATAGTTTGTCCTTGCTCATTCAAATTATTCTTAAAGATCCATTTGGAGCCAATGACGTTTTTACCTTCAAGTCTTTGAACCATCTCCCACGTATTGTTTTTCTCAATTTGATCTAGTTCTTCATTCATTGCTTTAACCCAGTGGTCTTCTTTGTTGGCTTCATTAAAATTCTTGGGTTCCATCATGGATATGAAGGCTGTATGAGATTGTTCGGTGTTTTTTATTAGCTTTCTTCTGGTTTGTACACCTTTGTCTTTTTCCCCAATTATTTGATTTGCAGGATGAATCTTTTGAATGATTCTAGAGGAGGAATTTGTAGTTGACTGATGATTTGAGTCTGTCTAAGTGTATGAGTCTTCATTTGATTCAGAGTCTTCGTTTTCTGATTCTTGGACCTGTTCATCTTCAGCTTTAGTTGTGTCTTCTGTAAAAGACTAATTATTGTACACCTCTCTTGCTGGGATTTCTTCATCAATTTTTACATCAATACAGTCAACCATTTTATGCAGCCTCTTATTATAACATCTGTATCCTTTATTGTTTGTAGCATACCCTAAGAAAATACCTTCATCATCCCTGTCATCATATTTGCCGAGGTTCTCATTATTATTCTTTATGTAGCATTTACTCCCAAAGACTCTGAAGTGTTTGATTGAGGCAGGTCTTCCAAACCATAGTTCATAAGGTGTCTTGTCACTTTGTGGTCTGAGGTGGGATTTCTTAAGCACATGGACTTTTGTGTGTATTGCTTCTACCCAATAGGTTTGACCAATGTTCTTCTCATTCATCATTGACCTGGCCATTTCCTACATTGTTCTGTTTTGCCTCTCAACTACTCCATTTTGTTGTGGAGTTCTTGGGATTGTGTATTCTC
>JZKD02S0101250.1:327282-350123 GCA_000966675.3 Picea glauca
TAAAATCTTTACAGGGCACTCAATGATGATCACAATAATGGGAAATAAGCAAAGGCACATTCAACATCAGTCACATATATGAGAAGACAGAGACAGATAATTCCCGAGGAAACCCTTACAGGGTAAAAACCTCTTTTTCTTTATATGATAAGTATTATCTACATTCTTTACATTATCATACATATGAGAAACAACTCATTGTGAGGCTACAACCTCTATTTTTGCAAGCTGCAACTTGTTGAGAGCACCAACTCTCTATTTTCTCTAGCACCCACTAGAAGGAAGCACCAACCCCCTGGTTTCTCTAGCACCAACTCCCTGGTTTCTCTAGCACCAACTAGAAGGAAGCACCAACTCCCTGTGTTCAAGAACCCACTTGAACCTTTGAGGACACCGGTCCTCCCTAACACCTCCCAACCACCCTGAATTATAAATTTCTTGTTACTAGAACTTATTATAGTGATATAAAGTTATTCAATGGCTTACCATCCTTGTCGTTGTTCTGTTACACTACTCTGCTCTATCTGCATCAATGTCTTCTGCACGCCCTTTCCACTTTCTGTTCTTCTACCTTTTATACTCTCTGCACCATATCCCTTTGATGCAACCTTCCTCTATCATGCATTTTTGCACCTGTGCTCTGCCTCCTTGCTCACACTTGAATCCTTCCCCACGACAAAAACAACCATCTCTTCTCTGTTTTGCATTCTTATAGTCTATGTTGTCTTTGTGCATGCAATATTCACAACGCCTCGGCATGCTCACTCCACACCAAATTCCTCCACAACTTGAGTTCTCTGTCTGATCATCATCGTGACTCTTCATCTTCTATGGTCATTTCCCACTCCTTCAGCATCACTGTATGTTATACTAAGATTCCTCAACCTCTCTGGAAGTTTGACACTCTTCGTCTTCTCTGTGACAGTCGAGCTCACCTTCTCTGTTCCAGTTACAGACTTCAATGCTCATCCAGTTGTCAATCAGCTCCACGAACATCTTCATCCCTCTTGAAGATTCCCAGAGACTCTTCACCTCCTCTATCAGTCATCCCGAAGTGTCTTCGAGTCCTCTGGCAGAAGCCATCAGTGGTTTCTGGCAGTTACACTGTGTCGTGTTACATTAGCCCTCCAATCTTGTTCAAATTCACCTACACCGTTGGATTGATTCCAAGGGATCTTGCATTCATTTCGGTATTTCGGCATTGGGAAATTCGGCATTTGTGTGATGATGTGTCTCGTCATTCCCAGTCATGATCCCCGAAAAGGAGCTTGGTTTCTCTAGCTCTTTCCTCCATCTCTCGCTGATGTGACCAAGGGTTGTGACCATAGCCTTATGCATAAGGCGCTTTCACGATTTCTCATTTCGTGAATCTGGAGATGAAGCATCTCGACTCTCCAAGTTGCGATCCCCGAAACCCCAAAATGGCGTGGGATCAACGATCCCGATCAACACTTGATCTGGTGGCTCAGATCATTTCGCGATTTCGACATTCTTGATGTTCAGTGTTCTTGTCACTTCAAAGTCCCAATCCGCGTAACTCCGAAATGGAGTCGGATCAATGGTCCAGATCACACCTTGATCTGACGGCTCAGATCAAGTCACAATTTCACATATCGCGATTTCAACATCCTTGATGTTCAGTGTTCTTTTCACTTCAAAGTCCTGATCCGTGAAACTTCGAAATGGAGTTGGATCAATGGTCCAGATCACATTTTGATCTGACGGCTACGATTAAGTCGCGATTTCGCATATCGCGATTCCTGTGGTTAATATTTTTTGACATCTCCAACTCTCGATCTGCGAAACTCTGAAATGGACTGGGATCAACGGTCCAGATCAAACCTTGATCTGACAGCTCAAATTAAGTCGTGAATTCGCATATTGTGATTTTGAGAGGTTAGGGAACCCCATTCCTTTGACTCTCCAGTCAGTGAACTGATGATCTTTCCCCACGTGTCCTGCCTGATGATGGACGGTCCTCCTTCTTTTGGGATTTTGTGAGCCCGCTACTGCTTGCACTTTAAATAACGTGCAGGTTCTCCTTGATCCAACGATGGTCGTATCCCATGATTGGATCTAACGGGGTCTAGATATATCCTCCATATTTGCGCGCTCCTCTTGACTACAATGAGATCTGATAGCTATCGGGAATTCTGAATTGTTGATCCAACGATCACTGTTTTCTCTTCCCCGATTATTACTGCATTGCTGATCATCATTGTTGTACTTAAGCCATCATCACTGTTGTACTTGCCATCAATGAAAAGCATATGCTACCTGTAAAACATGCCAATAGAAATGAGTCCTCAACTAAAATTAAGTATATTTCAACAAATTTTGGACAACTGGTAGAAGAGGTAAGGGGCCCCAGAGATGATAGGCCCATTCTTAAATGGTCCCTTTACAATAGGATAGTTGTTATCATTCCCTTTTTGTAATTTTGGGATTAATACGATTATATGAATGCAGAAGCGGATTTTGGACTGTTTATTACAAGATTCTAACTGGTGGTGTTATGAGTCTTGTTTTCTTTCATAGTATGCTTTTCTTGTAAGCTTATATTTCACTTCCATCTATTTGAATCAGAGGAATATAAAAATCAGAATTCATTTCTGAGATGCTTTTGGCTTAGCAATTTAGACTATATTTATTTCTTCTCAAACCAACTCTGAATTCATTTTAAATAATTCTCCGATGCGGTTGTGTGTTTCTTTTTCCTCTAATACCATGCAAATTTTCTATTAAACTCAAACTCATTGCCTTCCAAACGACTTTGCACGCACAAAAAATCAACCTGTACACCCATATTTATCATGCACAACAACACCACAAGGTAAATCGTGCTTCCGCGCACCTATATCCACTATGCATTTCTTCTCTGTCGTGCCAATAACTTGCGCGCACTACTTTTGCGTTGTGTGCCAATATCTAATGCGCACAGTTTTGGTATCACGCACTGATATTCCACATGCATTTCTCCTTATGCATTGCACCATGCCAAAGTTCAATATGCCCAACCACACACAATAATCTACACACACCATTGAATACACTGTCCCGAGACAACTTATACTATTACTATGCGCGCACCAACCAAATTCCTCTGTGTTTTGTAATACTTGCGCACCCCACGTGAACATTACTATGTGTGTGTTCACCATACAATGCTAAATTTAGCGTGTGCATCCACACACAACATTCTTCCGCACGACTCCACAATTTACCGTGCACACCTGCATGCCAATATTTTCAGTGCGGTGCCAAAATTTACCATGGATGCTCTGTGACCTGAAATTTGGTCACTTTGAAATTAATCTTCTGTGAATATTCGCTTCAATTGAACATTTTCGGCCCATCCAGGCTCAGTGTTGGAACTGAAGCTCTGATACCATATTGTAACATCCCTAACCATCCATTATCGGGCCATGCTACATGAGGGAACACTTTCGTTCTCTCACTGTAGAACATACTGTAACATACCCAGTATTCAACTGAGCTATGCCACATAAATTTTCACTTCAAACTGCATGCAATTATAACATATACATACAACACTCTTGCGGAATCTTTACATATAAACATAAACAAACAATTACATTATGTAAATATATGATTTCATACTGAAATAATAGTAAACACGGATATGCAGCATATACAGGGAAATACCCATAAACATACAGACAGTTATAATCACACATATGATAAATCGTAACATAATTACGTAAATAACAATGCAGCATGTAAATTTATCATACAATTGGTACTTTTCTTGGAAAGATTATCACCAACTACGTACAGACCATCCATGAACCTCCCAGCCTTAGAATACATTGTTCATCACTCTCAACAGTGAGTCACCCCCGAGCTAGGACTAAACTCCACCCGAGTAAAGGGATTCCTAACCAAGCTAAAGGCTCATAGACAATAGGAAAGACTTCATCTCAGGTGCTCACTCAACTAACAACCTACAACCTCTCATTCTCCACATGCCTGTCCCACCCAAGGAAGTATGCCCCTTCTTTGCTCAACAGTCCTTCGGCTTCCCCACTTCCCTTCCAGGGCTTCAACAACAAGTCGGACAGGAAGTCTCAGAGCACTGTAGCTGCAGTTTAGCACCTTCAGGAAATCAATTCCCAACAATCATCTCTCTTGGATAATTGCTTACAGGCCTGAAAACCCACCTCTTCAATTTCCCACAGGCCTGACAACTCACTTCTTGAATCCTGCTCTCAAGCTAACTAGGTACACCAATCGAAAATGGTTATGGAAATAGACTCAGATATAGTGAAATGAATGTCTGAAGGATAACGAATTACTTGAGTGAAATGGTCATAGAATCATTGACTGGATGAATGAATGATGGAAGGAATCATGGGAGAGATGATCGTCAGAATGATCATGAAGAATGATTGTGAAAGTGTCCAAATGAGCTAAGTCTCCACGATATGTATGCATGTCCCCAACTTGACACGTGTCATGTTGGAAGCTACTTTGGTCCACTTGTCCCCAACTTTAGAACTTAGGATAAAATAATTATCCATACTTTATGTTTTAATAAATATTAATACAATATTCCTTTTTGGCTTAAGCTCTCTAGCTTATCCCTTTCCTTAACTTTGGTCCCTCCCTTCCCCTAACTAGTGGAGTTCAGTCCCCCATTTATTTTATTGTGGTCGGTCTACATGCAAAGATGTATTTTATATTAATCATGAGACATATACAGAATAGGCGCACTGGGCTTTAACATCTAGGCGTTCTGTCCTAATTCCAAAACATAATCAACCCAGCTTATAATAACTGGCTCACCAGCCTATATCACATATCATGTACAGAAGGCTCATTGACCTCCATACTGCGTGCACTTTAGTTACTGTGCACGGTATCCAGGAATGTGCACACTACATCATTTTACTGCGCAGTACATGCGCGCACTATGCCATGAAAGGTGCATTACAAAATGATGTCAAAACAACTCACCAACTTAAGTACATTTACATTACATTTACAATTGGGTTTGGCCGAGGGATATTACACTCAAGGAAAGGACTGAGTGACCCCCAAAAAATTAAAAAATGAACAAATTCATAATGTAGGGTGGAAAGCCTAACCTACATGCCATTTCTAAGATCCTTACCTATCAACATGGACCAATTTTGGTTGATAAAACACTCATAAAAGTATGATACTTTTGTCGCAACTGCAAGAAAAAAACCACAAACTAGAAATGACACTTGTTAAACATTAGTCCTAGTAAATATTAATGATAAAATATCAACTGGACAACTTGGCCTATACAAAAGTGGGTAAAAAGCGATTAAATAGGTGAAAAATGAATTTTTACCAAGTCATTTGTCATTTTTACCAAACCCTTGCTTGAAGCCCAAAATTTTCCACAAACTTATGGTGGATATTATGGGAGATTTCACTGATAGAATCACAATTTGTTAGGACCAAGTAGTTCCTCATCTCATTCTCTTCAATTTCTTCCATTTTATGTCAATGTTTATGCAAATTTTGGCCAAGGGGTAGATTTTTCACAACAGGGAGAGTGAAATTGTGTTGGACAACTGAGAGGGGGGGTGAATTAGTTGTTACTGTGCTTAAACAGTTATGCCTATTTTAAAATCTTTACTGAACACTCAATGACAATCACAATAATGCAGGGAGATAAGCAATAGAGTATTTAACATCAATCACACACATGAAATATACTGAGAGAGATATTTTCTAAGGAAAACCCATAAAGGGAAAAAAATCTTCTTCTTGATATGATATGTAATCTTTATTTTCTGTACATTATCATTCTTATGAGCTCCAACTCCTCATGAGGCTACAACCTCTATTTTACAAGAAACTTGCTGAGAGCACCAACTCTCTGGTTTCTCTAACACCCACTAGAAGGAAGCACCAACTCCCTAGTTTCTCTATCACCCACTAGAAGGAAGCACCAACTACCTGAGTATTCCAACACCAACTGGATGGAAGCACCAACTACCAGTTACACAGACAACAACATGTATAACAGAGAAAAGTAGTTCTCCCTTGCACCACCCTACCACCCTGGTTTTCTTGGCTACAACTAGATGGAACTACAAATCCCTGTGCTCAAGCACCTACTTGAACCTATGAGGACATTAGTCCTCCCTAACACCTTCCTACCACCCTGAAATATAAATATTTTCTTTTCTTGAATTTATCACAGTGATATAGCATCTATCTATGGCTTACTAGTCTCATCATTGTTATGCTACACTGCTCTGCTATGCCTGCATCAATCTCTCTCTACTCGCCTACCTTGTGCTTTCTATTCTTCTACCTTTTATGCTTTGTGTGCCATCTTTCTTCTATGTGCTATGCCTCTGCATTCTCTTCACTGCATCATTTTTCTTCCCTACAAGTTGCTCAAAACGTCTCTTCCTCACAACTGCATAGCTAACCAACATAATCACTTCACTTCTTTTTTCTACATCTCTCCCTAATGTCGATTCCTCTGCCTAATCATTATGGCAACTCTTCATCCTCTCTGGCGGTTCATTTCATGTGTTCATCATCAGTGGGAATTATGCTGAGATTCCTTAGCTTCTATGGCAGTCAAAACTCTTTGTCTTCTCTGTCAGTTACAACCAGTCAATTATGGATTATTTGGCTTCTAAGCCTCTTTCTTCATGTGATCACTAGCGGTGACCATACGCCTGGGATTAATGATCTCTTGAGCGCTTATCAATTCAATGACCAAGATTCATTCTCCTGAAATGGACGACTATCATAACTTCGACACTTTTCCCTTCAGAACTTTTGGGATTCAAACCTTCTGAAACTTTTGAATCAGAGTATCCGAACAGATCAGGTGGTTCACATTACATCTCGGAACCAGATCAATGGTTTAGAATTAATCCTTACAATCATCTTTCATTTCTTAATCCAAAGGCCAGGACTTAATCAAGCAATGAGATGTATGGCCACCTTTTACTCTGTGACTTTGTCTATTATTCATACACTATCCTTCCACTATATTTTGATCAACGGTTGATAGTACCCACGACATTAGATCGATGGTCGAGATCTCCTTTGGGTCTTCGAACTTCATATATTTAGATTCTCAACCCTTTCTTTCCTCCATATGTCAATCTTCAAGAACTGACAGGCCTCTAACGCATGTCCCTCTCGAATTAATGATCGATATCTCCTTGGGTCTCTGGACTTCGAAGATTTCAAATCTCAACCCGTTCTTTCCTCCGAAGTGATCACATGTTGAGTTAGTCATCAGACGGTGGAGACCACCTGTTGTCGGTTAATGTTTTCACTTACAATATCCTTCCAGTGTATTAGATCGATGAATGAGACTACTCCTAAAGTGATCTTCATATTGGACGTCTCGTGTTCACTTTGGGTCTTCGACATTCAGGACTTTGGGTCATTGGGCAAGTACTGGTGGTAAAAATCTCGAAGAAAAACTCCCATAGTGACGTAACTCTTGCGTCACTCGATGACTTGTCATGAGATGAGAAACTGCCACATGTCACTCAGATTCATGATTTTCACATATTTGAAATGTTGATTTCAACTTGACACTTGTCATTTTATGACTGTGCCACATGTCCTTGCTAACGTAGACTGCTGACGTGGACTTCTGACGTGGTCTGCCACTATGCCCTTTTGATGACGTGGTCTGCCACTATGCCCTTTTGCTAATGTGGTCTTCTACGTGACCAACAACCCTGATCCAACAGTCCTCATTTGTCTTCCAAATCCGACGGTCCTCATTCATTTCAAATTTTTGGGCTTTAGGTATTTCACATCTCAAACCTTCTGAAGCGTAACCTCCTCGCAAATTTAAACCCAAACCAAATGTTGTTCGTCGATCAGGATCTTAGATCGATGGCTTGATATGTCAGCGTTGCAGCTCTGCTAGCTTATCCTATTCTTCCACTTGAAAGTGATCCAATGACTGACGAGAATTCACATGATCAAATTCTCAAATCTCAAGCTCTCCAAAGTGTAACCTCCTCACATCTTTAGACCCGAAGTGAATGTTGTTCGTCGATCATGAACTTAGATCAACGACTCGATCTTTCTAAGATGTGGATTTGTTGGCTTATCCTGTCCTTCCACTTGAGAGTGATCCAACGATTGTCAAGATTATTGAAGTAGATCCACGATCAAGAATGATTGTGGAACCACAATCTGCGAGTGTTTTAACTCGTCACCCAAACTCTGCAATGGGAAGATGTGCTCTATTGGAGAGTCAACCACAATCGTTAATATTCGAAGCTATAAGATCGGATGGTCTTGACTGATTGAGTGATTGGAACTAGTGGGGTGTTAAATTCTCCTTCTGATCTCTGCATTTTATCGTTGTCATTGATCTGGAGATTATGCATTTGACAGTCAAGACTTAATATGACTTAAACGCATTTTTTGTTGTATCAACCACAGTCCTAGATATTCAAAGCTATGAGATCTAACGATCTACACGGATTGCGGGATTGTAACTGGTGAGTATTTTAATTCAGTTTTCACTCCCCGCAATACATCCCTACCATTGATTTGGCTTGCAAATCCGATGGTCTCGATTTGATCTAATTTTTATTGCACCATATCTTCTAAGATTTTGATCTTCATTTGTTAACTCTCTAGAGCTTTAGTCATCATTCACATCCTTCTACTCTGCCTTCTATTCTTTCCATCAATGACAAGCACACTCATGCCTGCCAAATATGCCAACAATATCCCCGTTTGGCATTGATGGCAATCCTCAAAGGTTGTGCTAGACTACTTGGAACTCCAACTGTAGCATCTAGACCATTCCTTTTCTCCCCCTTTGACATCAATGTCAAAGATAACATGCCCCCCTTGAGTTGTTGTAGTAATTTTCGAAGGTATAAGATATTCAACCAACACATACTCCCCCTGACAGGATGGACTCACTTAGGTGAGAGTAGGGATGAAAACCAGCTTCTGACGAAGATATTGAAAAGGTGTCTTGGCTAGGGGTTTAGTAAAGATGTCTGCAATTTGTTCTATGGACGGAATATAATTTAGCTAAACAACTATGTTTGTAACCTGCTCTTTGAGAAGATGATACTTTATCGGGATATGTTTCATCTTGGAATGGAGAACATGATTCTTTGAGACACTAATGGCACTGGTGTTATCACAGTGAAGTGGAATTGGATTAATATAAGTTACCTTCAAATCTGCAAGAGTTTGTAACATCCATAAAATCTGAGTGCAGCAAGTAGCAACATCAATGTACTCTTCCTTTGTAGTTGATAATGAGATAGATCCCTACTTTTTACTGAGCCATGCTACTAACAAATCACCTAAGAATAATGCACCTCCACTGGTGCTCTTTCTCTCCTCCAAATAGTTTGGCCAATCAACATCTGAATATGAATTTAATTGCAAGTTATGATTTATGGAATACCAAAGACCACAAGTCATTGTACCCTTCAAATATTTGAATATCCTCTTGACAGCTGCTAAATGAATTTTTTTAGGGCAGCCTGATAATGACCTACCATTCCAATAGCCTGCATTATATCAAGACGGGATGTTGTGATGTACAAAATATTGTCTATCATTGATTGATATGTTCTTTGATCAACATCAGGTGAAATATCATTTTTACTGAGCTTGCAACCAACCACCATAGGTGTACTGACAGGAGAGGAATATTCTATCTGAAACCTCCTTAACATCTCTTTCAAATATTGTTCTTGAGAGATAAATATCTTTGCAGAACTCTGATTGATTCATAAAACAAGAAAATATGACAGTTCTTCTATCATGGACATCTCAAACTCAGTCTGCAGTGAATTAGAAAACCACTGAACTAAAAGGTCATTAGTGCATCCAAAGATAATTTCATCTACATAAACCACAACAACTAATAAATCAACACCTTCAGATTTTATATATAGATTACTGTCAACAATACCTTTCTTGAACCCTTTGTCCTGTAGAAATTTGTCCAGTCTGTGATACCAGGCTCGTAGTGCCTGTTTCAGTCCATATAATTCCTTTTTCAACTTACAGACATGGTTAGGATTATCTTTCAGTGAGAATCCTTCAGGTTGCCCCATGTATACTTCTTCTTCTAGGTCTCCATTAAGAAAAGTTGTCTTAACATCCATCTGATATACTTTAAATTTCTTATGACATGCATAGGCCAGAACCATTCTAATGGCTTCCAATATCTCCACTGGTGCAAATGTTTCATCAAAATCTTGTCCTTCAACTTGTGCATACCCCTTACAGGCCAATCTGGTTTTATTCTTAACAATTTGTCCTTGTTAATTTATTTTATTCTTAAACACCCATTTGGATCCAATTACATTCTTATCTACAAGTCTAGGAACAAACTCCCAAGTATTGTTCTTCTCAATCTGATCCAGTTCCTCATTTATTGATTTTAACCAATTTTCATCTTCACTAGCTTCATTGAAGTTCTTGGGTTCCACCATGGATATCAAGGCTATATGTTATTTCTCAGTGTTTTTTATTATCCTTCTCATGGTTTGTACACCTTTGTCTTTCTCACCAATTATCTGAATTGCAAGATGATTCTTTTGAGTAATCTTGGAGGAAGGATTTGATGTTGTCTATTGATTTGAGTATGCCTAAGTATTTGCATCTTCACCTGACTCAGAGTCTTCTTGTTCTGATTCTTGGACCTGTTCAGCTTCAACTTCAAATATATCCTTTGTTGTTGATTCAGTATTTCTCTCCTCTCTTACTGGGACTCCTTCATCAACTTTTATGTCAATACAATCAACCAATTTATGCAGCCTCTTATTATAACATTTATATCCTTTATTGTTTGTAGAATACCCTAAGAAGATGTCGTCATCAACCCTGTCATCATACTTGCCAAGGTTTTCATTATTATTCTTTATGTAGCACTTACTCCCAAAGACTTTCAAGTGTTTGATTGTAGTAGGTCTTCCATGCCACAGTTCATAAGGTGTCTCGTCATTGTGTGGTCTGAGATGAGCTTTGTTAAGAATATGGATTTTTTTCTGTATTGCTTCTACCCAGTAGGTTTGACCAATGTTCTTCTCATTCATCATTGACCTGGCCATTTGCTGAATTGTTCTGTTTTGCCTCTCGACTACTCCATTTTGCTGTGGAGTTCATAGAATTGTGTATTCTCTTTTGATCCCATGTTTATCACGGAATTCCTTGAAATCACTTAACATAAATTCTCCTCCTCCGTCTGATCTTACAACCTTTAATCTATTTTCTATTTGACTCTCAGTTAAAGCCTTAAATATTTTAAATTTCTCAAATGCTTCAGCTTTTTCTTTGAGAAAAGAAACCCAAGTGAGTTTGGAGTAATCATCAATGATTAGCATGAAGTATTTTTCCTTCCCTATGCCTTCCTATCTTGATGGTCCACATAGATCCATATGAACTAACTGGAGTGTTTTCTCTGTTGAAGTAGAGTTCTTGGATTTAAACTTTGTTCTGGTTAGCTTTCCTACTTGGCAGGGTTTACACATAGAATTTTGTGGCTTTGATATTCTTGGAAGATCTTTTACTGCCTCAAGACTTTTGAGCCTAATTAAGTGGTCAAAGTTTAGATGTCCAAGTCTCCTATGCCATAACGAGTTGTCATCATGTTTTCTTAGATGACACTCTTCTCTATCTTCTGTCAACAAATATACATTATTATCTGTCCTTATGCATTTAGCCACCACTTTTCCTGAATTTACAGATTTTATATTACAATCTTCGGAATTGAACACCACTTCACATCCTCTGTCACACATTTGAATTACGCTAACAAAATTATGTTTCAGACCATCTACAAGAAGAACATCCATGGATTTGCATTAACCATTACTCAAACTCACCATCCCTTTACCATTGATTTTACCTAGTTCATCATTTCCAAAGGTTACATTTCCTATTTTGCTTTTACTTATAGACATAAACTTATCCTTGTCTCTAGTCATGTTCTTGGAACATCCACTATCTATATACCAGTGGTCTTTTTTTTTGAGCTGAAAGTACTAGACCACATTTTTCACTATCTTTCTTTTTCCATGTGCTGGCATTTCTAGCTAAAGGATTTATCCTTGGATCTACCTTGTACTTTTTCAGATGGCAGTTTGCATTTTTGTGGCCGAAGTTATGACAATTATAACATTCAAGCTCATTTTTCATTAGGTAAAAGTGATTGGTGCTACATTTTCTATCCATTGGCTGCTCAGTTCTATGTTGTAAGGATTGTTTATTTCTTGACCTCCCCAGATGCATGTCTCTAAACTTAATTTGACAATTTGCAATCTTATGACCAAAATTAGAACAGTAAAAATTGTAGCCATAGATTAAATTTTGGTACCTGAAGGATGGCCTTCTTCTTGACATTTGTTGCTCCATCTTATGATCTCTTTGTTTTTTATCAGGGATCATCTTGTCTTTATTATATTTTGGTGACAAAGTACTCTCATGGTCTGATTGTCTGCTAACTTGGAACTTGATCATATTTACTGTCTCTTTTCTTTCTGGCTCTTTCTTGCTTGAACTATTTACATAACCTAAAATAGTATTTAACAGAGGATATCTATGTTTTCTCAGAATGTCGTTAAGTTTTGTTGTGGATTTAATGCTTGGAAGATTTTGGAGACACAATGTTTTAAACTTCACCATCTCTTTTTTGGTTTTTACTACCTCTTCTTCCAAGGCTTCACATCTTGCCTTCCTTTATGATAGTTTCTGTTTCAGAATGTCCTCTATTTTCTTTGCCTCTTATAATTCCACTTTTAGCAGGGCAAAGTCTTCATCAGGTCCTTTATTTTCTCTCTCGAATTGTATCAACAAATATTTTTTCTTTTTCTTCTTAGATTTGAGTCTAACAATTTCTTCTAGATCACTAATCAGTTCTCCTTCCAAGTAAACCACAACTTCTTCATCATCAAAATCACTTCATGTGCATTTATTATCATAATCCTCTTTGTCCATAAGCTTAAAGTCATTAATATTATCTTCATAGGAAGAGTCACTATATGTGTCTTCTGAAGAGTCATCATTATTTACACATAGACTTTTCGTTTTACCAAATCTCTTGGGTTTGTACTTATTTTCACCTTCAGAATTCTGATCTTGTTTCTTGTGTGGACACTTAGATGCAAAGTGACCTATCTTTCCACAGTTAAAACATTTGAAGGGAAATTTTCCTTGGTACTTTCCTGATCCTTTCTTTAGTCTTCTCACAAAATTTTCTTCAATTTCATCAAGCTCAGAATCCTCATTCTTATCTGCTATAAATGATGCTTCTCTAGAGGTGAGTTTATCTTTAACTATCCTCATTTTATAGGCAGTCAGAGTTCCTAGGAGTTGGTCAATAGATAAAGATTTTAGATCATTAAGTTCTTCTATAGCACAGACCTTTGGGTTGAACCTATTTGGCATAGATCTCAAAATTTTCTGAACTAAAGTGACATCTTCAATTTTTTCACCAAGTCTTATCATTGCATTTACTTGTTGTTCAACTCTCAAAAAGTACTTCCCAACAGTTTCATCCTCTTTCATATTTAGTTGTTCAAACTGTAATCTGTATGTTTGAAGCTTGACATCCTTTACCTTCTCATTACCTTCATAACTACTGATGAGTTTGTCCCAAATTTCTTTGGCAGATTCTAAGTGCATAACTTTTACAAATTATGTTTCTACAAGCCCACTCAGAATAGCATTCATAGCCTTAACGTTGAAGCTAAATTCTAGCTTGTCATTCTTAGAAGCTAGTACAACTGGTTTTACATAACCAATATCTACCACATCCCAGACATCTGCACCTAAAGCCATTATGTAGGTTGTCACCCTAACTTTCTAGAAGGTAAATTTTGCTCCATTGAATAGTGGGGCCTTGTTGGTTGAATTTCCTTCATGACTAGTCATGTTTAAGCTCTAGGATCTACCCTTAGATAAAAGGAACCGGCTCTGATACCAATTGTTGAACAACTGAGAGGGGGGGTGAATCTGTTGTTACTGTGCTTAAACAATTATGCCTATTTTAAACTCTTTATAGAACACTCAATGACAATCACAATAATGCATGGAGGCAAGAAATAGAGTATTCAACATCAATCACACACATGAAATATACAGAGACAGATATTTCCTAAGGAAACCCATAAAGGGAAAAACCTCTTCTTATTTATATGATATGTAATATTTAATTTTTGTACATTATCATTCTTATGAGCTCCAACTCCTCTTGAGGCTACAACCTCTGTTTTACAAGCAACAACTTGTTGAGAGCACCAACTCTCTGGTTTCTCTAGCACCCACTAAAAGGAAGCACCAACTCCCTAGTTTCTCTAGCACCCACTAGAAGGAAGTGCCAACTCCCTGAGTATTCCAACACCAACTGGATGGAAGCACCAACTTCCATTTACATAGGCACCAACCTGTATAATAGAGAACAATAGTTCTCCCTTGCACCACCCTACCACCCTAGTTTTCTTGGATGCAACTAGATGGAAGCTACGACTCCATGTGTTCAAGAACCTACTTCAACCTTTAACGACAACAGTCCTCCCTAGCACCTCCCTACCACCATGAAATATAAATCTTTTCTTTTCTTGAATTTATCATAGTGATACATCATTTATCTATGGCTTACCAGTCTCATCATTATTCTGCTACACTGCTCTTCTCTGCCTGCATCAGTCTCTTTCTGCTCGTCTACCATGCACTTTCTATTCTTCTACTTTTTATGCTTTGTGCGCCATCTCGCTTCTATGTGATATGCCTCTACATGATCTTCACTACATCAATGTTTTTCCCTACATGTTGTTCATAATGTCTCTTCCTCACAACTACATAGCTAACCAATAGAATAAATTCACTTCTTTGTTATGCATCTCTCCCTCATGTTGAGTCCTCTGCATGATCATTATGGAAACTCTTCGTCCTATCTAGTGGTTCACTCCATGTGTTCATCATCAGTGGGTGTTATGTTGAGATTCCTTAGCTTCTCTGGCAGTCGAAACTCTTCATCTTCTCTGTCAGTTATAGCCAGTCAATTATGGTTTCTTTGGCTTCTAAGCCCCTTTCTTCACGTGAACACTGGCAGTGAACATATGCCTGGGCTTAATGATCACTTGATCTCTTATCAATTCAACGGCCATGATTCATTCTCCTGAAATGGACGACTATCGTAACTTCAACACTTTTCCCTTCGAAACTTTTGGGATTCAAACCTTTTGAAACTTCTATATGGATCAGGTGGTTCACATTACATCTCAAAACCAGATCAATGGTTTAGAGTTAATCCTTATAGTCATCCTTCATTTCTTAATCCAATGGCCAGAACTCAATCAAGCAATGAGATGTATGGCCACCTTTTACTTCACGACTTTGTCTATTATGATTATGCTATCTTTCCACATTATTTCGATCAACGGTTGATAGTACCCCCGACATCATATCGACAGTCGATATCTCCTTCGGGTATTCGGACTTTGGATATTTAGAGTCTCAACCCTTTATTTCCTCCATACGTCAATCTTCCAGGTCTGACATGCCTCTAACATGTGTCCCTCTCTGATTAATGGTTGATATCTCCTTGGGTCTTTGGACTTTAGAGATTTCAAATCTCAACCCATTCTTTCCTCTGGAGTGATCACCTGCTAAGTCAGTCATCAAATGGTGGAGATTTCTTTCTACTGATTAACGTTATCAATTACACTATCCTTCCACTATAGTAGATCAACGGATGAGACTTCTCCCAAAGTGATCTTCAGTTCAGACGTTTCATGTCCAGTTCGAGTCTTTGACATTCAGGACTTCGGGTCTTTGGGTGAGTACTGGTGGTAAAACTATCGAAGCAAAAATATCATAGTGACATAACTCTTGCATCACTCGATGATGTGTCACGAGCTGAGAAGCTGCCATGTGTCACTTAGATTCATTATTTTCACGTACCTGAAATGTTGATTTCAACTTAACACTTGTCGTTCTTTGACCGTGCCACATGTCCTTGCCAACATAGAATGTTGACGTGGTCTGCCACTATGCTCTTTTGCTGACATGGTCTATCGATGTGGTTTGTTGCATGACCAGCAGCCCTGATCCAATGATCTCCGTTTGTCCTCCAAATCCGATGGTCCTCGTTCATTTCATATTTTTGGGCTTCGGGTATTTCACATCTCAAACCTTCCAGAGTGTAACCTCCTCACAACTTTAAACCTGAACTAAATTTTTTTGGTCAATCAGTATCTTAGATCGATGACTTGATCTGTCAACGTTGCATCTCTGATAGCTTATCATGTCCTTCCACTTGAAAGATATCCATCGATTAACAGGAATTCACATAATCAAATTCTCAAATCTCAAGCTCTCCAGAGTGTAACCTCCTCACATCTTTAGACCCAAAGTGAATGTTGTTCATCGATCATGAACTTTGATCGACGACTCGATATTTATGTGATGTGGCTTTGCTAGCTTATCTTGTCCTTCCACTTGAGAGTGATCTGACGATTGTTGATATTCTTGAAGCAGATCCACGATCAAGAATGATTGTGGAACCACAATCTGTGAGTGTTTTAACTCGTGACCCAAACTCGACAATGTGAATATGTGTGATATTGGAGAGTCAACCAAAATCATTGATTTTAGAAGTTATAATATCGGATGGTCCTGAATGATTGTAGGATTGGAACTAGCATGACATTTAATTCTCCTTCCGATATCCACAATTTATCCTTGTCGTTGATCTAGCGATTACGCATCCAATGATCTTGACTTAATATGACTTAAATGCATTGTTTTTTGGATCAAACATAGTCGTAGATATTCCAAGCTATGAGATTTAACGATCTAGACATATTGTTGGATTGTAACTGGTGAGTATTTTAATTCAATTTTCACTCCTCACAATGCATCTCTGTCGTTGATCTGGCTAGCAAATCCGATGGTCTCGATTTGATATGAGTTTTATCGTGCCATCTCTTCTGAGATTTTGATCTTCATTCGTTAAATATCCTGAGCTTTAATCTCCATTTTCTTCCTTCTTCTCTACCTTCTGTTCTTTCCATCAATGACAAGCACACTCCTGCCTACCAAATCTGCCAACAAATTGCACCTTTCCCACTCATGAGGTGTGAGTAGATGACCCTACTCGCACCATACAAGAGGAACAAGTATGATTGTTTGTTCTTTTCCTCAAGGAAAGGAGTGAGTGACCTCCAAAAAGTGTGAAAAATACCAGGAAACTATTACTGCCTAATGAAAGGTGCTAAGCCTAACCTACATGTCAGTTCTAATATCTTTAGCTATCAACATGGACCAATTTTGGCTGAAAAACACTCATAAATGTATGATAATTTTGTTGCAACTATAATAAAACAAACACAATCTAGAAATGGCACTTATTAAACATTATTCCTTTCAAACATTAATGATATTTATCAAATGGACAACTTGGACTATACAAAAGTGGGTAAAACATGATTAAATAGGTGAAAAAATGACGTTTTACCAAGTCATTTGTCAGTTTTACCAAACCCTTTTTCCCACAAAATTATGGTGGATATTGTGGGATATTCCATCGACAAATAACATTTTTTTAGGACCAAGTAGTTCCTCATCTCATTCTCTTCAATTTCTTCCATTTTATGTCTTTTATGCAAATTTTGGTTAAAGGGAATCCTTTTCACAAGAGGGTTAGAAACATTGCACCTCTTAAACTCACAAGGTGTGAGTATATCACCCTACTCATGCCCTACAAGAGGAATAGGTGCGAGTAATTTCTCTTATCCTCAAAGTAAGGAGTGAGTGACCTCCAAAAAGTGCAAAAATGACCTCTAACTTGCTCAAAATTGTTGAAATTTTTTGTATGTCTATTGTTCAAAGAGAGAGAGAGAGAAAGAGTGAACATGAGAATGTGGATCCCTTGGTTTTTTATGATACATAGGCCATAAAAACACTACATTCTTTCATATTTCTCAACGTTTTCTGACTTCCTAACACACAATCTCAAAAACAAGTGTTGCAGCTACTAATAGGGTATTAGGACCCTGAACGAGATTCATTCATGATTGATGATGAGCCTCTAAAGATAGAAGATGAAGATATATACTTCATCATAGGCCTATCCTGATGTAGTGCATTGGTCAAACTGAAAAGAGATAGTTGGTGTGGAGGCACTTTGACTATTCAAGAGTATATAGATGCATATTACTCGAAAGGAACTCAAAAGATGAGATTCCAAGTTCCCATTAATAGTATTGAGAATTTGAGTCTCAATGTCATGTTACTTATGATATCCTATATGTCCATATCCCTAGATCATCACTTAGCCTCATTCCAACTATACTATGGGGTAGAGTGTTTCTGAACCATAGTATTTGGTTGGTGTATAGGGCTTCTGAACAACATGAAGTCCCACCTTACAGAGTTCAAGAAGAGATGGAAAATAAATTTGGTTATAGTAGCATCTTATGCTCATTTTTCTTAGAGAGAGCACCAACCATGTGTCTATTCATCTCTCTCACCCTTCCTAATATGCGAGAGATGAGGATGGCCCAATGGGAAGACTTGATGCATGAACTTGAGGGTGGACAAGTGACTAGCAGGTTTGACAAGGAATTCCTTGATTGGTGGTAACACCAAATCATTGTCATCGATGATTACCCATATGATGGATTGAACTTCCAAAGAGATCTAGAGTTACCACTCCCCCTAGATGTTGCTTGGGGAAACATCGGTAAGTACCCATGTTTTTTAAATTTCAAATTATTTTAATTTTTAGGCGTTTTTTCAATGTTATGATTAAACAAGAGGAATTTGTTTTTGGCATGAAACATAACTAACAAACATTCTAGTGACATAGATGTTTTACCGGTGTATCTTGAAGGATATATGCAACATAGTCGTAGGGGTAGAGAGGGAGACTAACCCAGGGGAGAGACTGGGAGAGTGCTACAATTCATAAAGAGGAACTTGGAGAGCTTGACTCAGTGATTTCGCATGACAGAGATCAAGGAACTTCTCAAGTGCACTCATCATCAGGTGGTTGGAGTAAAATGAGATTGGGTGAGACTATTCTGACAGGTGGTGAATCCATAGTTTTCTACCACAAGATCCATGTCGAGACAGGGTTAGAGGCCTAGATATTATTATTCTATTATGATCGACTTTATACATATGTATCATCACGGGTGATGATAAGTTCATACCATATCGATTGGACGGAATGGGTCTAGTGGACATATTCGTTTCACAAATGCAACAATTTTCCTTACTCCATCGGGTACAAGCCCTCGACACAGTGATGGAAGGAATAATGACACAATGGTGGGGAGTGCATCAGGAACACCTATGAAAATAAGCAGAAGTAGTGGACTCAATGAAGGAAAGGTTCATGCCAAGGGTTGAAATCAAAAAATATATGTGTTCCTACAAGAGGAATTTTCTATCCAAGTGGAGTCCAAATATGTGAAGGATCGATCCAAAAACCAAGTGCGTTATGTTGGTAGGAGGTTCTTTCCCTCATGTTCTTTCGACTATCATCGAGTCAACAGATGGGTAGTGAAATCCTGAGGTTGAACCCAATTTAGGATTGGGTGGCCAATCGATTACCCCGGGACCAACCATGACTATTGGAGATTCTCCATGGAGAAGACCAAGAAATTGGATCCATGTAAATTAGAAGCATCGCGACCTGCTAGGGGTTGACATGACACGGTAACAACTTGGATGAAGATGTTAGGGTGTGTAGTAACCATTTGTAATGACCCCGAAGATTAAAAATTCATGCATGAGTAGAGTATTCAACATCACAATAAATATTAGGCAATGTAAACACTTTAGTGTAATCAAGGTAGACACAACAGAAAGTACTATCACGAATATTTAGTACATTTTTAAAAAAATCAAGGTGTGAATGCCATTTTCCGCTACAAGATTTTTCTAATTTGGAAAGCATGAAAACTAAATTACTTTGATAGGATGAAAGGACATCATGAAGGGTGTAGATGCACAATCTGACAAGAATTAGTGTCTTCGATAACATGAATTAAGGTGGCTACCGATTGATTGGAAGTGAGGACTTGGAGATAAATACAAACCAAGGTATTAAGGTGACCCCACGACATGGGAAATTTATATCATGGTGAATCCATGATGGATGGCTATTCTGACTAAATTACATCTTAAACACCTCTCATACCATGTCTATTTAACCACCCATACTTGGTCTCTGCAGTTTCCAATTTTCACCCAAAGCAAGAAGGAGAATAAGAATGAAGTTGATGAGAGACATTCCTAGCTACTAACTAGGAAAGTTCAACTATTTTTCTTAGTCCTAGAGTGGTTTCAATATCTATAGACCATCCCATAAGCATGTGTCTATTTCAAAACGTAATGTCTTCCCCAAGAAAACTCCATGGACGACAGAAGTCGAAGGCAACAAAAGAATAGTTAGTACCAAAACCAGCAATGCCAGTTGGCATAAGTTTTAAGGGGCCAAAGTTAGGAAAATTTACAGTGTTATGTGTTGATGATTACAGCGATGCGATACATTCTCCAGCTTACAAAGTTGTGAGATGTGGATCATTGTAGCTATGTGAGACTTAACCTGAGAGAAAGCCCATGAGAAGGGTGTGTGGTTCCTATATGAGATAGAGTTGGAATGTAGAGATGACCTCCTCCATTATGAGAGTTGAGAAGAACTCCAGATGATTCTCCAATGAGAAAGGCAATCTACAGAGTTGGATGTGCCTATGGTTGAGCACAAGGTGAACGTGTGAATCCCAAAGTGATGGGTGCATCATCATGAGAACAGAAATGAAGATGATGTATTAACCTCCTATGAGAAGAAGAGTTGATGAGAAAATCCAAATGAATCTCTTGTGTAATGTAGTGGGAAAGAAGATATTTTGAGTGGAAGTTCCTATGGACGAGCACAGGTGAATGTGATCCTAGTGGTTGAGAACTAGTGAAGAAGTGGTTCTTCCATGTAATCCAGAGAGCTAGAGATATGGACATCCCTATGGATGTGCCCCTAGTGGATGAGCACTAGTGGGTGTATAAGATCCTTTTCTATAGTGTTCAAGAGTTAGACATACATGTAACCCTAATTGTAATGTAAAGGGTATAGGTCGACCCCACCTTAATGTGATTAATAATTAATGTAAAAGATAATTAATATGGTAATTATTAATTATTTTTTGAGTTATCGAGGCCAACCCTATTGTGCCAACAGACACATCATTTGATGTGAAAACTCTTATATAAATAAATGTGAATCCCCATTGAGGAAACACACTTATAATTGTGTCATCTCATGATTTCAGAAGTTGTGGTTTGAAATTATGAAAATTGCAGCACCCTCTTGTGTGCTAGTTTTGGTGATGGTGTGGGAGGTCTTTCTCTTGAGGAATATAGCAAAGGATTGGTTGGGTTTTCTTCCCTTGTTGAGAAGGGTTTCCCAGGATACTTGTTGTGTACTTGTGCATGGATCTTATTCTTGTGATATTGGTTTGTTGTAGTAGTTATGGTTCAAGTGATTATTGACAAAAAATTTAAAAGGAATACATGAGCCATAGCTCACTAAAATTCTAACATGGTATCAGAGCAGGCTTGAAGAAGTCCATTGCACACAAAAACTGAAGGTAAATTATACCAATTCTATGGTAAGATGAAGATGAGAAAGGGTCGGATCTAAAACCTTGAAACAAATCGAAATATATGAAGGAAGAGGCTCGAACCTAGGGAGAAGGAAGTCGCAGGCATAAGGATCTTGGCCTACCTTAAAACACAACATTGTAAAAGAACCCGGCCTATTCTGAGTCTCATATACAACTTCCATCGATATACACTAGGTCCGGACTCCTCCTATAGTTAGATCAAGATAGCCACATCCTAGAAGAGAAGGGTCAAACCCCTTCTAATGCTCTATGGTAAAGTTATGTGTTAAAAAAGAGGAGCCCAAAGCCTAGGAGGAGACCTGCTGTCAAAATAAAGTAGTCGACCTGCAAAATCTAGCTTCCCAAGAACTTTTTGAACAACTAAGAAGGCATGTTTATATCAGTAGCACAATCAACTAAGTTTATGAGTTATATTGTTGCCTAGATCCTACATTTTTACATAGACTATAAAGTTAGAAGACCTACAACTGTTATATTTCTGCCCAGATATGATTCAACCTTGAAACCCATGCCTCATTTGATGGGAAAAATTCTTGTCCATTGAAAAAAGATAACAAGTTGCAAGAATGCCTACAACTGTTCCATTCCTTAAATCATGGTGGTGTGATTTGTTAAATTCCAGCCACACATACAAAACACAGGATCCTTCATTTCTTCAACGTTGGGCATACTAGAACAACAATTGAGCAGGGAAGCCCCCTTAGAGGACCTCTCTTATATGATTATTGTCATATTTTAATGGAAACATCTTGCAAAATTCGCCTATACCAAATATTATTCCTTCAGATAGCTCAAGACTTGTATCTAAGCAGGTTATCTCCATGCAAGTGTTTAAATGACAGTGTTGGTGTATATCCCAACAAACATTGAAGGATATTAATAGTTTGTATAAAGTACATTGAAGATGTTACAAACCAAATTGAAACCCTTAAAATAAAAATCTGAAGTCAATACATAACATAGTTAAGTAGCAACATAATCTACAAGGAAAAATTGCTAAGAATGTCATTGCTCATCATATTATTGAAGCAAAATCTCAAGTGGTGTTGACTCTTAGGTATGCACTTATATATATATATATATATATATATATATATATATATATATATATATATATATATATATATATATATATAGAGAGAGAGAGAGAGAGAGAGAGAGAGAGAGAGAGAGAGAGAG
>JZKD02S0101250.1:350133-370060 GCA_000966675.3 Picea glauca
GTGAAGAAAGTTAATACAAAGCAAATCCAAGATTCTCGATTCTGTCCCGACTGTATCTCAAGTTTGTTTTGTCATGTTCATTATTTCTTTTCATTTTGCTCTACATAGTTAGTTTCTCCCATGTTCATTGTTTCTTTTCATTTTTCTCTACATAGTTGAGAGATTCCACTATAATTTAGTGCAACTACTACTATAGTGAATCAAGTTCATACTACTGATAATTGTTCCTTGTCTTTCCTCTGCACTGGCTATAGCTGGTGTAAGACCAAGTTCAGTTATAGATGTTGTGTTACTTACACTTTGTCTTTATTGTTCATTTTAAATTCTTCTCCCATGTATGCGTAAGTTTTTATATATAAAGGTTTTTCCGTTATTCACAACTAAGTGTTCTTCTTTCATTTCATATCTTTTACGAAAAATCATACAGTTACAGGAAAGAGCCTTTGTTTGTAGTCCTATCTCTTTCTTCACACAAAGTTTTCTCTTATGTCCGACCAAATTGAATCAGCCGTTAAAACCTCTCTTTAAATATTTTCTATAATTTAACTGTTCACCGATGACCGCACCCGCAGTAATTCAACCTAATATCCAACTCGGAATCTCAGACCAAACTAACATCGCTTTAAATCTTTTCAGCACAACACTTAGAACTGCTAATACCCGAGAAGAATTAGAGCGTTCATGGGCAGCCATTGAGCAAGATATTGCAACCCAGGAACATTTAGAAGTCAGACGACAAGAACATAGGAATCTTCACTAGCATCTCCATACCAAAGTTAAGTAAATATCTGAATCTACCATTATCACAATTTCGGATTCCTTGACACTGTACTTTAAGCCTTAGTACAGACTCAGGAACAATAATAACCAAGAGCTGTGTGTAAAGCTCCTTGACAACCTAGTGTTTTCTAATGGATCAAAACACGATGAGATGAAATATCCTTATATCAGAGATATGATGCAGAGGAAAATCGTACACATGCAACACCTTCCTACACATGACCAGATTGTAGACATATTCACCAAACTAGCTTGGTGAAGAATTCCTCCCTAGTTGAGAGGGAGTGTTGATGACTCCAGCCAAGACAAAATTCAAGTACATCCATGTGTGACTTGTAATGATGAAGAATGCCTCCCTAGCTGAGAGCGATTATTGATGATTGCAGCTATGCGAGACATTCTCCATCTTACAAACCTATGAGATGTGGATAATTGCAACTATGTGAGACTTTATCTAGCTTACAAACCTGAGAGAAATCCCCTGAGAAGGGTGTGTGGTTCCTATCTCAGACAGAGCTGGAATGTAGAGATGAACTCCTCCATTATGAGAGTTGAGAAGAACTCCATATGATTCTTCGGTGAGAAAGAAGATCTGCAGAGTTGGACGTGCCTGTGGCTGAGCACAAGGTGAACATGTGAAATCCCAAAGTGTTGGGTGCATCGTCATAAGAACATAAATGATGATGATGTATTATCCTCCTCTGAGCAGAAGAGTTGGTGAGAAACTCCAAATGACTCTCCTGTGTAATGCAGTGGGAAAGAAGATTTGTTGAGTGGACATGCCTGTGGACAATCATAGGTGAATGTGATCCTAGTGGCCGAGCACTAGTGAAGAAGTGGTTCTTATGTGTAATGCAGTGAGCTAGAGATATGGACATCCCTATGGATGTGCCCCTAGTGGATGAGAAATAGTGGGTGTATAATATCCCTTGGTATATTGTTCAAGAGCCAGACCTGCCTATAACCCTAATTGTAATGTAAAGGGTATAGGTCGGCCCCACCTTAATGTCATTAATTATTAATGTAAAAGATAATTTTTATTAATTATATTTTGTGTTATTGAGGTCGGCCCTATTGTGCCAATAGACACATCATTTGATGTGGCAATTCTTCTATAAATAAAGGTGAATCCCCATTGAGGAAACACACTTATCATTATTTCATCTCATGATTTCAGAAGTTGTGGTCTGAAATAATGAAAATTGTAGCACCCTCTTGTCTGCTAGTTTTGGTGACGGTGTGGGAGGTCTTTCTCTTGAGGAATATAGGAAAGGATTGATTGGGTTTTCTTCCCTTGTTGAGAAGGGTTTCCCAAGATACTTCTTGTGTACTTGTGCATGGATCTTCTTCTTGTGATATTGGTTTGTTGCAGTACTTATGGTTCAAGTAATTGTTGACAGAAAAGTTAAAAGGAATACATGAGCCATAGCTCACTAAAATTCTAACATTATGGTGTACAGGAAACAATATTCATGACCCATACCAATTTTCAAAACTACAGTTTGATAAATATTCATATGTAGTCAAGTGAGCCGACAACACAAAAAAGATAGCTATCCAAAAATGGGAAGGGCCCCTTCTGCAGTTTGGTATATTGAATTTGATAAACTTCCCACATTTTAGACGAGCCCCAACAATTTGGGCCTGTGTTCGCTTCCTACTTAGTAGGTTGTGTTATCACTTTGTAATTTCCATAGGTTGTAGAAGAAAAGACAAAGGTAACTACCAAACCACTTTGGAAGCTGGGATCTAGCCCTGTCAGCTTAAGAGAGGCATCTCTCTATAGGATTTAGATTTTTTTGAGTTTTGAGTGTTAGGCTAGTTATGAAAGTTCAGTGTTTGTTTGTTTGAAATATATGACTGAATGAATGCTTAGTTTTCCATTGGGATATGGGGTCCATACTTAAAGATAAGGACTTGTTTCAGGTTTTTATAAGGTTTTATCCACAAGGAAGGGTAGTAAAACTGTTGGATCTATTTGAATCAAATGAAATGAATAAGAGGAAAAGAGGGGAAAATCCACTAAGCAGAAGAGCAGTTAAGAATTATTTTACTTAGTTTTAGATGAACAACATGAAGATCATTGAAAAACAAGAGACAGTGTATAATGAAATAAATTATGTTCTTTAACTTTATTTTAATGATTAGAATTGGAAACACATGCAATGATTACAGATAATGGAAAAACATTTGACAAAGAGAGAAAATAACATCACCAACAGTATGACACGAGATCCTGTGAATAAGCCTCTTTTAATATTGGTCGATCCTTTGAAAATTTACACAATAGATTTTGGATGCAAAAATCAACCCATAATACTTCGAAGAGAGAAGTATTTATACAACTATTTACAACATATCCTGTCATAAATGATCAGGATATTTTGGAGGAATATCTAACTAACTAAATCTCTAAATACAAAATGTAGGGATTTTTCAAATTTGCTTGGATCTCTGATGTTGATTTGGTGGAAGTGGGTGATGACTCATATCCTTGACTTTGGCTAACTGATGCTCCATGTTGACTGGAACAAAAGAATTGTCTCTACTCAAGTAATGCACATAGATCTTCCAACCTTTGTTTACTTGGGATGTAAATCTTGAGTAATTTCATGTATATTTCATCCATCTCTGTGTATTTGGAAAAGGTAGGCTTAGTGATGAAGATATGCTTAATTTCATGTTGTATGCTTAAGTCTAACTATAGATTCTCCAAGAAAGCTTTCCCAATAATGCTTCCATGTATCCTTGCAAACTTTGAACTGCCCTTTGCCACTGTTCCCATTTTCTATTTGTAATCAGGCAGAGTGATCAATTTTTCATTCAGCAGTAACAATCTAGGAAGCCCTTTCTTGTGTAGAACTTCAAACTTACTGAAGAACCTCTGCACACCTATGTCCATCACTTGAGCCTTTTCTTCTAGCTGCAACATTAAGCCTTTCTTGGTCAGAACCTTCTTGATCTTAAGGATGGTTTCAGTTATGTCCTCAATCTCCATTTCTTCTAACTACCATTTGTTTTTGGAGTTTAGAAATCTAATAGGTTTAGTGGTTTTTGTGGGTATTTCTCCTAATTCTTCCTTGATGATTCAATTACTCCCCTGGATTTCTATACTAATTCATTTTGTTCAAAAATGATATGTATGGAGGGCTAGATTTCTGACATGGATTTGCTTATATCTATCCATATGTTTTCCTTAGCTTGGGTTAAGGTATTTTTCATGGCAGTCTCTTTCCCTAATTGTTGTAACTGTTGACTAAGCCTTTAATACTTATGCATCTATGCCTGGTGACTAGCGTGGAACATTGACATCAACTCCTGCAATGTATTTACCTCTTCCTATAATTTTCTGATTTCTTCCCCTTGTATGGATATATCTTCCATGGATTTTAGAAGTTTGTCAGATGCATCTGAGACTTGTACTGGGACAGTTGATAGGATTGTTGCTAAAATTTCTGCTAATGTGGACCCGTCTGTTGTTTTGATCCCTGTCATAGGCATTGCATCTAGTGGGATCATGGAAATCTACACATTTTTCTCCTTTTCTTTTATCATTTTTTTCCATTTCTGCTTCCATTTCCCTTATCTATGCATTTTGTTCCATGATTAACTTTAACATCTCTTCCTTGTGGCCTTCAGTCTTAGCCACTTCTTTGTCTTGTGAATATTTTGTAGCTGGAAGCTTCAACTACTTTCTAAGAGATGTTATATCAACATTCTTCTTCTTTAACAACTCCTTTGTTGCCTTGACATTTGTTGGGTCATACCCAATTTTAAGAACCAATACTTCGAATGACTTTATTTTGTTATCCTTGGCCAAAGAAGAAATCTTCTCAAGCTTCAATTGGAACTGGATATTTTTTAAGGATACTTGTAACTTAGAAGCAATCATTGAGGTATTTGTCAAAGTTTATAATATCATTTCTCCTGTCTACCTATGCATATCCATTTGATCCATTGGATGGACATATTTTACATCAAATTCAAAGGTGGTCTTTTTGTAGTCTACAGTTGTTCTTGGATGAGGAACTTGTGCTTGCAATAATACCATTTGCATTCTTCATCTTTCTAGGTCAAAAGTTGACAATAGTCTGTGTTGAGCAGTGGAGGTATGCTTCCAAAATTGAGCGTAGGTGATGTTGTTCAGGAGCTCATTTATTTTCTTGATCTGTTTATATTTGTCACAAATATTTGACTCTTTTTTCCCATGAGTTGATAAAGTAGTCAGAGTAGTATTTGGCTTTCTTTGAGATGCTGGTGATGATGGAGATCCTGTAACCAGACTTTATGAATTGGTTGAAGAGTGTGATCCTTCCAAGACTATGGTTGACTGCCTTTCTCCCTCCTTGAGTAAATATGGTGTATGACTGGTTTTGGCCCTCTTTCTTTATACTTGGAAATCCTCAGTTGATACCTCTATGAATGAAGGAGAAACTTCCTTCCTTGATCTCTTCTCTACTTGCTTTTCAGGTGTATTAGTTTGTGAAGTGGTTACGGGGATAGGTTGCTCCTCTGGTTCTTGCAATGTGTTCTCCTCCCACTCTGTTTGGTTCCTATATATTTCCACCTCTAGCCTCTGTGTGTGAACATAAGGAGTGTTCCTTTGTTTGATTATGAGTTCAGAAATGACACCAAATGGGTCATATTCCCAAGTGGAACTCAGAGGGAATCTCATTTGTTTCAATAGGTTATATGCTTCTTCTCTTATTGATCTATTGTTGCAGATGAAAGGTCCAACCGAGGTTTTGATTCTGAGTTGGGACTTTTTCTTTGCTGCAACAAAGTGAATGTCATATGAATTCATCATTTTCCTTATATATTCTAGTGCAAAAATCCCCACTGGGAGGTATTTGGGCAATTTGTAAGGAGGAAAATCACACCCATATACCTTTATCTCTATATGATTTTGGTATAAATACCAATCCCTTGTCTTAGCTTGATCATATAGGTGCAAGACCTTATGAATTTCTTCACTGATCCTTAGCTTCGTGTTGTTATTCAACATACAAACAACTGGGTGAATGAGTTGATCTATGAAGTCCTTGAAGTTGTACTATGTTGAATGTTTCCTCACCAATGAGTTCCATGATGTCACTAGTTGTGGGCTTCCTTCTTGGTTTAACTTCTAAAGTGCACAGGGAAACATGTTTGACAGGTAGAATAAAAACATGTAGACCAGAAATGAAGAGTATCTGAACATCCCTTCAATTGGAAACCTAGATAACTGATCATGAATATTGTCATCCGGAAATTGAATGAAGTTGAATTTAATGGAAACTCTTTCTTCTATAGAAAACATGGATATAAAACCTAAAATAGGCTCATCTACCCATTCATCAAAGTAATAACCTAACAGGTAATAAAACATGGAAATGATCTAGTTAGCTTTAATAGTGAAAATGGAAGATGAGTAAGGTGGATTCTTCTTGGGAAATTGGGCATCTTCTTGGAGGAAAATCTCAAATATCTAGGCTCTTTGGGGGAAAGTGAGTTTCTAGTATAGGTCATTTAGGGATTCAATGGAGAATGTAATGGTTGATTCGTTTCTAGGGATCTACAACATCTGGTCAATGGCTTCGGAGGTGATTGTGAACAATGTTTCACCAGAGGAGGAAGAAATGGATCTTTGGTCGAGTAGGTAGTGGGCTTGACATATGAGAGCAAATTCAGGAAAATGGTGAGTTTGAGGAAACATGTACAGAGGAAAATTGGACTCCTAGAGTCTAATTTCATCACTCTGGTCCAGAAAAATATCTTTCAGCCATGAGTGCAATTCAAAGAAGTCAAATTCACACCTCAGCTCTATGACTTTGTAATCCTTATCTGTCAGAGGGATGTGGTCCAGGTCAACAGGAGGGGGAAGGATTGGGTTCTCGGATGTATCTGCAGATTTAGACTTGGGGGCCATAATTGAGAGTGCTTGCAGTAAAATAATGGCAGAATTGAGTTACCCAAGGAAAGATTCACCTGTTGAAGGTGAGAGGTGGTGGTGGTTAACTTGACATCTTGGTTCAGCACGGCATCCACGGTGTCTGTATCAACAAATGGTGTCACAGGATGTGAAACATGGTTTTAAGGTGTACAATAGATATCTATTATGGCACGATATTGTTACGAGGAGGTTAACGGTCATGCAGAATGTTTTAATTGGCTAACGGGTATGTAGAATAAGATCTATGTTGTGTAATGATAATATTACGATGGCGGGGGGAGGTGAGTGGTATTGGGTTTATTTTGGCATATTTCGGAGGGGCGGGTAGGCGATAAGCGGAATTAGGATGGTGGGGGTCCGAAATGCTGAGCACGTGCCATGTTAGGTGGGACCGACGCAGGGGAAAACCACTTTTCGGACCCGCCCCCACCGTTAAAGGTAGAAAGGTCGGGGGGGTCTGAAAAAGGTTGTGGACCGTTGATCGGGAACGAGATGCATGTCATCGATGGAGACTTGTGTGGGAGTTAAGGACTACAAGAAAATAATTCTTCTCTACTTCCAAACTTAGGATAAAAATATGCGCCATGAAGTGCCAAGCTTGTATTTTGCACCTTTACACTATAATTTTATTCTCCTAAGCTAAAATAACCAAATTTAATCAACTAGGGGTATATTTTGAAATCCCCTTTCAATTTTCTTGAGACAAAAATCATCTAACCTATATCCTAACCTAGGCATCTAAGATATTAATCAACCTTAGACTCTTGCATTAATTATTACTCTAACCTAACTAGTTTGGCCAAGATTAAATAGGTTGACCAAACTTATTCTCTAACCTATCAACAACAAATTTAAAAATTTTAATCATGATTAGACAATATGATTCAAACCAATTTTATTTTGGTGGGGTTTTCTTGTTTTTCTCTTTTTTCTCTTTTTTCTTTTCTTTTATTTTCTTTTCTTTTTCTTTCTCTCTTTCTTTTTTATCTTTTATACCCTCTTTTCATTTTCTCTATTTTGATCTTTTTCTTTTTCTTTTTCTTTTTGGAAATCATTTGTAGAATGAAATATTATTTACAATGTAAAATGATTGGAGGAAGAAATTTCAATCACCAGGTGATACTATGAAATATAGGGTTAAAATAGTGGCTCCACTTGGGGACAATGCTCTCCCTGTGATGTGCCAAGAACCAGTTATCGGTCACCTTGAATCATCTTATCCAGTACTTTATGCATTTGATTAGTTTTATTGTAGATGTAAACCTGGTGACAATGGATTAGGCACTTAGGGCCTTCTCTTCGGGCTTCAACCTCTGATATAAGTCACCCACTCATAACAGGAAAATTAAAATGGTATTTACAATGAACTGGGTGAGGAATGATTTTATTCCAGTGAAAAATAATGCGTGAGCATTCTTCCATTGGCAGGTCCTCCTGGAAGATCTTCTCCATCCATGTCATTGATCAAGAATGCATTGATTCCTCTGTAAGCATGGATTATGTATGGACCTTTCCATAAATTCTCAATGTTTCCATGCTTGTCCTTCTCTTCATTCCTTGAATCCCATTTCAGTACTTTATCTCCTATCTAGAAATTAACAGCCTTGGTTCTTCTATCATAGATCTTCTTTATATTTTCATGGATCACTTAAGTTTGATTGTAGACCTCTTCTCTAGACTGTTGTAGTTGTATGGTATGATTAATTCTCCTTTGGATGTCATTGGGTTCTACATGTACTTCCCATAGTAATTTCATGACATGGACACCTAAAGAAGTGGGAAAAACAACATCCATTCCATAAACCAACTGGCATGGGGACATGCCAATTGATCTCTTTATAGTAATTATGTCTTCCCATAATGCATTGACCATCTTGTTGTGCCATGAATTTTTGTTATCCTGCAACAACATTTTGATGATATTGACCAGACTCTTGTTTTAAGACTCTGTTAATCCACTCCCCTAAGGGTATTAGGCAGTAGAGTTTCCTAAGGTAATATGATATTTGCTGCAAAACTCCACCATATTATTTGATTTGAATGTTGTTGCATTGTCAGTGATGATTTTTATGGGACATCTAAATATTGAAAAGATGTTAGTTTCTAAATACTTAATGATCACAGTGTCAGTGGCTTTCTTTGTAGGTACAAATTTAATCCACTCGGTAAAATAGTCAATGGCTATGAGAATCCATTTTTGTTGGCCTGATGATGGTGTATGGATTTATCCAATGAAATCCAAGCCCCATAGTTGAAAAGGAGTTTCAACTGATATTGGTTTCAAGGGTAAAGGAAATAGTTTCCTTTTGCCTTCAAAGATTTGACAGCTATGACAGGAGGTCACTTTCTTGTGGACATCTACAAATAAGGTCAGCTAGTAAAAACCAACTCTTAGAATTTTGTTGGTAGTGGTCTTCTAGTTCAAGTGTTCACCACAATCTCTTTCATGAAATTCCTACAAAGATTTATCTACCTAATCTTTCAATAAATAATTTAGTAAAGCCCCTCCAACATCTTTCCAATACAAATTTCCATTTAAAATACAATACTTCATAGCTTTGAGTTTAAGAAATCTAGCTTTAGTCTTGGTTAAACCAAGAGGACATTGTAAATTATGTAAAACAAAAATCAAGTATGCATACCAGGGAGAGGTTGATAAAGCCTCTTTAACTTGTGGAGTCTCTGTCTCTTCTTGTTCATCCATTGTAGCTATAAAATTTATATCCAAAGCATGAAAATTAGACTCAACCATTAATTTAGTTAAACCCCAACCCTTAATGAGCCTAGTTGGTTTGATCTCAATATCATATTCAAGGATAACAACAATCTGTTTACCCCTTTTTCCATCAGGATTGTCTTGGGTCAGAATATCTTTCACCATAGAATTTGGGACATAAGCAATTGTATGTGAATGAAGAATATATACTCTGAAATATTTGATTGATTTTAACAAAGCAAAAGCTTTCTTTTCCATGATGTTGTAATTCAGTGCAACATCTCTCAAGGATTTACTGAAGAAAGAAATAGGTTGTTCATGTCATTCATTGTTCTTCTGCAAGATAACTGCTGCAATAGTATGCATAGAGGCAAAAGACAATAGGAGGAAATATTTTGTGAAATCAGGGCTGATAAGCACATGGGCTTGTGTTAAGGCTTGTTTCACCCGATCAAATGAATGTTTTGATTCTAAGGTCCATTTTGATTTTGTGTCTTTTTTCAACATATTTGTTATATTTCTTTGAAGTTCTGCCAAGTTAGGGATAAATATTCTTAAAAAGTTTATTTTTCCAATGAAAGATTGTAATTCTTTTATGTTTTTGGGATGATCTATTTTTTGAATGGATTCAATTCTGCTGGGATCAATTTTAATTCCATCCTTTGAGATGATATGTCCTAGCAGTTTACCTTCTTCTAGACCAAACAATGTTTTCTTTGTATTAAGGGAAATTCCAAATCTCCTGCATTTTTAAAAAACTCTTCTTAGGTGGAGCAAGTGTTCTTCATTTGATTTTTTTTAAAAGTGATATTGTCCAGGTATATAACAATGACTCTTCCAAGTTCATCCACAAAAGCAATATCTATTTCTCTTTGAAATGTAGCCCCAACATTCATTAAACCAAAAGGCATTTTCACATGCATGAAAGTGCCCCAAGGTGCACTAAATGTTGATTTTTCTTGATCATCGGGGTGGACTAAAACTTGATTGTAATCAGAAAAACCATCTAACAGAGAAATTCTACTGGACCCAACTACCTTCTACAAAATATGGTCCATTTTGGGCAAGGGATAGTTGTCTTTGAGGGAGACTTTATTAAGGTTTCTGAAATCAATGCACAGTTTGATTTCTCCACTCTTCTTCCTGGTTGGAACTGAATTTGATACCCATTTAGAAAATCTAAATGGGACAATGATTTTTGCATCCTACATATTTTTTATTTCTTTTTCAATCAGAGGCATCAACCTTGGGTTAATCCTCCTAATTTTTTGTTTAAAAGGATTTTGGTCTTCTTTTATGGGAATTTTGTGTTGTATAATGCTAGTGTCATAAGATTTCAGATCTTCATAACTCCATGAAAAAACATCTATAAATTCTCTAAATAATTCTATATATTTTTGTTTTTGAGCAGGAGGTAAAGATTTAGACAGTTTAATCATATTTGGTTCTTTTTCAGTTCCTATGTTGCATTCTTCAACTTCCTTTCCAGTAGGTTCAATTTAATTTTTTTGGGCCACATCATCAAAATCAAACAACTCTTCCAAAGGGACTAATCCTCTTGGCATAATATTATCTTTCAATTGCAAAATGTCCAGATCTTCTTGTTTTTTATGTATTTCTTCTAAACATATCTTATCTACATTTTATTTTTCATCATCACAATTAACATCTATGTTGGCACATTCAAATTCATTCTTTGATTGTAGGAAATTTTCAATTTGTTCATCATTTCCAAAAACTTTCCAATACCTGATGTTGTCTGGGACAACAGGTCTGCACTTCACTTCAACTGTGTACTTGTGATTAGGATGAAATGGTATCTTACAGGTAGCTGCAGAGGTAGCCAGACCATCAACAAGAATGTTATTGTCTATGGGAATGTCTAACAAATCATATTCAGTAAAGAACTGCAGAAAATCTAGGACAACATTTATGTAGGCTCTCAATCTTTGGTGTTTAGAAGAGTATTCACCTTTGATTTGTTTTATTATCAGTTCAGAATCACCCCTAATTGAAATTCTCTTAGCACCAAGCTTCTTTAACAGTTGCAAACCTAGCATTAAGGCTTCATATTCATCTATATTGTTGGTACACTGAAAATTCAACTTGTAGAAATGAATTTCTGTATGATTTGTTTTTGAATTAGAAACCCACACACAAGATCTTGATCCTTCCTTACTAAAAACACCATCAAAGTCTAAACTCCACAAAGGTTCCTTTTCTTAATCATATTTCACCATTATTGTTTAATTCTCTTCAAAAGTTGTTTTCTCCTCTTCCATGTTATAAACATCATCTTCTAAATCAGAAATTTGTCTTTCCATATCTCCATTGTTGTACAAAATAATTGAATCAAGGTATAAATGAATAGAATATAAGGGATAATTTTGTGGTTTATCCTGACTACTGACCATGTATTTCATCGGTGTCTCCCTATATAATCTCCTATGCTGACCAAATAATGGGATGGTGGCATACGACATGTCTAGTTTAAGGGTACCTTGTAAATTGGCTCCCCATGAGCGAGAAAGTAACATGTCGTATTTAAGGGGTATATCTACAACAACTATGTCCATTACCAATCTCTTGACTAGGATTTGTGCTAAAGTAACACACAAATGTTTGATAAGACCTATGCATTTCACTTTACTTGAATAAAAATATATATATATCTTTGTATGGTCTAGTGATATCAAGTCCTATTTTTCCATAACAGTCTTAGGCATAAGGTTGTGGTAAGCACCAGAGTCCAGCATGGCATTGTGCAAAGTCTTTTCATGAATGTTTAAAATGATGTAAAATGGAGGAACAATACCAATTTCATATTTTACATCAACTTCAGGCCCAAATAATAATTATGGTTGATCATCAACAATATTTACTATATATGTACCTACCTCTATGCTCAGATATTTTATCACTTGTGATCTATAAGCATTCTTATTCATTAACTCTGTTAGAGGAATGGGTATCTTGAGTTTTTCCAATTCACTTTCCAAGTTGAATGAGGTTTGAGTTTTATTTTGGTTAGAAAAATATGACTTATCAACAACATTCTTCTTTCAACTATCTTTGGGTTGGCTGGTGGAGCGAACATCAGTTTGAGTTGTTTTTGAGACAAAATAAGATATTATTTTGGTTGGTACCTCTATGTTTTCCTTAAGGGGACTATCAGGAACTTTCCTGGTAGGTGTGTATGTTGTCTTTCTAAATTCATGAGATTTATTTCTTGGATTATCATTAGACTTCTTACTTCTCAGCTTATACTGCTTATAAACTTCCATAATTGCATTTTCAAAAGCTTGTTGATCTGATCCTTCCTCATCAATTTCATTTTGTGAAAGAAGCAAAAGATTTTGTTCTTCTTGGGTAAGAAAAATAGAATCATTATCATTTACTCCCATTAAATTAATGTGAACATCATCAAGCCCCTCAATTGTTTCTTCCCTATCATTGGCATAATTTTCTTGAAAAGGGGGCCTAATCTGTTGATATGGGACTCTTTGTTCTCTTTCTTTGATTTGGGGTGGATTTCCCCTAAAATTAGGATTTATAATTTCAGGACCAAGTTGATTTTCTCTTGGTGGAGTGATGTCTAATATTTCCATCTTCCTTTCCATGGTTCTAACTAATGAGTCTATCTTAGCATCAACATAAGAGGTAGATTGTTCTTCTTTGATAGTTACTCTCCTCTTTGTTCTTTGTCTAACTCTCGTAGCTAAAAGATTTACCTCTACACTTAAAGCATCTCTTCCAAAGTTGCAGAGTTTCTTTCTATCAAATGATAGGACATGTCAGCATCAAAACCATCAGGTAATTTGATCAAAGCTAAACCTTGATGAGGTTTAATGTTTGTTGGAATTGCATTATAAATATTGTTAAATCTAGTACAATAATCTTGTACACTTTCCCCTTCATTTATTTTAATACCTTCATATTCAGATAATATTTGAAGTGGATTTGTCTTAACTTCCCATCTATTGAGGAATGATTGGTGAAAGGTAGTAATGTCATTTAGGATAGCAGTTGGTAAGGCTTTGAACCATTTCCTAACTTCTCCATTTAAGCTTTGGGAAAACAATCTCATTTTAACATCTTCTTCATCAACTTCTTGCAGGTCAAAGAAGTCATTCATCTTGTCAACATGTTGTTGTGCAAACATATTTCATGTGCCATCAAACTAAGGAATCCTAGTTTGATAATACTAGGGAATATTGTGTAAGGAGGCAACCAAAACGAGGGGAGCATATCTTGTTGCCATGATTGGTGGAGGAGGATGGATAGCAGAAACTCCTGTGACAGGATGAATCACAACCTGTGAAGTAGTTGGAGAAGTGGTGGAAGATATGGAAGAAGCGAGGATGGAAGATATAGGATGAACTAACTTAGGATTGATATATGATGCAAAGATGTTTAGGGAAGAAAGCTCAATAGATTGTTGAATGTGGGATTTATGCAAATCTTGATCAAAGTCTGATGATAGATCTTGTAACTTCTCAAAATCTTGAAGGGTTTATTGATCAAGATATGATCCAGGAGAGTGTCTTTCATGTGTATTAGGTTGGAGGATAGCTTGATTTAAAATTGTTTCATCCAAAAAGCTATCAGATTTGGTTCTGAATAGACTATGCTCAAATGGTAGATCAAACTAGATATCTTGGATTGTAACAAACTTCTCTGGAAGAGAGGTTTCCCTAGGAGGAGGACTACTAGTCCCTTGACTTTCTACTAAACTTATTTTTCTGATCAAATTTTCAGGGTTATCTACTACTTTTACAGGTTCTGGATCAGGATGAGATCTGGTGTGGATTCTTTTTGGAGCCAAAACTTAAACTTAAAAAAAAAAAAAAACCTAATTAATTATTTACAAATTTTTACAACCTCTAAACATTTATCTCTTAAAATTTAGATCTTTGATTGTCCAGAAATAAAGTTTTCTTACTTAAGGAAGATAATTCATAAAGTTGGAAAATTTGTTTGTCCCCAGTATGGTTGCCACTATGTTATCATTCTATAACTTCCAGAGGTTGTAGAAGAAAAGAAAGAGGTAACTACCAAACCACTTTGGAAGCTGCAATCTAGCCCTGCCAACTTCAGAGAGGGATCTCTCTATAGGATTTACATTTGTTTGAATTTTGAGTGTTAGGATAGTTATGAAATTTTAGTGTTTGTTTATTTCAAATATATGGATAAATCAATGCTTAATTTTCCATTGGGCTATGGGGTCCATACTTAAAGATAAGGGCCTGCTTCAGCTTTTTATAAGGTTTTCTCCACAGGGCAGGGTAGTAAAATTGTTGGATCCATTTGAATCAAATGGAATGAATAAGAGGAAAAGAGGGGAAAATCCACTAAGGAGAAGAGAAATTAAGAATTATTTTACTTAGTTTCAGATGAACAACATGAAGATCATTGAAAAACCAGAGACAGAGTATAATGAAATAATTTATGTTCTTCAAATTTATTTTAATGATTAGAATTGGAAACACATGCAATGATTATAGAGAATGAAAAAACATTTGACAAAGAGATAAAAGCACATCACCAACAGTTTGACATGAGAATCCTGTGAATAAGCTTATTTTATTACTGGTCGATCCTTTGAAAATTTAGACAATAGATTTTGAATGAAAAAATCAACCCATAATACTTAGAAGAGAGAAGTATATATACAACTATTTACAACAGATCCTGCCATAAATGATCAAAATATTTTGGGGGAATATCTAAATAACTAAATCTCTAAATACAAAATGTAGGGATTTTGCAAATTTTCTTGGATCTCTGGTGTTGATTTGGTGGAAGTGGGTGATGAATCATCTATTTGACTTTGGATAACTGCTGCTCAATGCTAACTAGAACACCAAAAATGTCTCTACTCAAGTAATGTGCATAGATCTTCCCACCTCTTTTTACCTGGGATGGAAATCTTGACTAATTTCTTGTATATTTCATCCATCTCTGTGTATTTGGAAAATGTAGGCTTAGTGATGAAGATATGCTTAATTCCATGATGTATGCTTAAGTCTAATTGTGGTGTCTCCATGAAATATTTACCAATAATACTTCCCTATATCCCTGCAAACTTCAAACTGTCCGTTTCCATTGCGCTCATTTTCTATTTGTAATCAGGTAGAGTGATCAATTTGTCTTTCAGTACTAACAATCCAGGAAGCCCTTTCTTGTGTAGCACTTCAAACTTACTAAAGAACCTCTGCACACCTATTTCCATCACTTGAGCCTTTTCGTCCAGTTGCAACACTAAACCTTTCTTGGTCAGAACCTTCTTGATCTCAAGGATGGTTTCAGTTTTGTCCTCAATCTCCACTTCTTCTAACTCATTTTTGTTTTTGGAGTTTAGAAATATGATAAGTTAAGTGGCCTATGTGGGTCTTTCTCCCAATTCTTCCTATATTATTTCAATTTCTCCCCTGGCTTTCTGTACTAATTCATGTTGTTCAAAAATGATATGTATGGAGGGCCATATTTCTTACATGGATTTGTTGATATCTATCAATATGTTTTTCTTAGCTTGGGCAAAAGTATTTTCCATGGTAGTCTCTTTCCCTAATTGTTGTAACAGTTGACTAAGTTTTTGAGACTTATGCATATCATCCTAGTGACTGGCCTGGAACATTTATTTCAACTCCTGCAATGTCTTTACCTCTTCCTGTAATTTTCTAATTTCTTCCCTCTGTATGAACATATCTTTCGTGGATTTTACAAGTTTGACAGATGCATCTGAGACTTGTACTGAGATTGCTGCTAGAATTTATGTCGATGTGAACCCTTCTATAGTTCTGATCCATGTCGAAGGCATTACATCCAGTGGGATCATGTCCATATGCACATTTTTCTCCTTTTTGTTTATTAGTTTGTCCATTTCTGCATTTTGTTCCATGATTAACTTTAACATCTCTTCCTTGTGGCCTTCGGTCTCAACCACTTCTTTGGCTTGTGAATCTTCTGTAGATGGAAGCTTTAGCTTCTTTCTAAGATATGTTATATCAACATTCTTCTTCTTTAACAACTCCTCTGTTGCCTTGAAATTTGTTAGGTCGTACCCAATTTTAAGAACCAATTATTCTAATGACTTTATTTTGTTATCCTTGGCCAAAGAAGAAATATTCTCAAGATTCAATTGGGACTGGATATTATTTAAGGATGCATGTTACTTAGAAGCAATCATTGATGCATTTGTAAAAGTTGAGAATAGCATTTCTCCTGTATTCCTATGCATATTCATATTTTACATCAAATTCAAAGGCAATCTTTTTATAGTCTGCAACTACTCTTGGATGAGGAACTTGTGCTTGTAAAAATTCCATTTGCATTCTTCCTCTTTCTGTGCCAAAATATGATAGAAGTCTGTTTTGAGTAGTGGAGGTATTCTTCTAGAAATGAGCGTAGGTGATGTTGTTGAGGAGCTCATTCCTTTGTTTGATATTTTTATATTTGTCAAAAATTCCTTCCTTAATATCTTCTCTGCTTGCTTTTGGGGTGTATTAGTCTATGAAGTGGTTATAGGGATAGGCTTCTCCTCTAGTTCTTGCAATGTGTTCTCCTGCCACTCTTTCTGGTTCATGTATGTTTCCACCTCTAACCTCTATGTGTGAACATAAGGAGTGCTCCTTTGTTTGATTTTGAGTTCAGAAATGACACCAAACGGGTCATATGCCCAAGTGGAACTCAAAGGGAATCTCATTTGTTTCAAGAGGTTATCTTCTTATTCTCTTGTTGATCTGTTGTTGCAGATGAAAGGTCCAACCTGGGTTTTGATTCTGAGCTGGGACTTTTTCTTTCCTGCAACAAAGTGAATGTCATTTGAATTCACCATTTGCATTATATATTCTAGTGCAAAAATCCTCACTAGGAGGTATTTGGGCAATTTGTAAGGAGGCAGCTCACACCCATATACCCTTATCTCTGTATGATTTCGGTATAAATACTAATACCATGTCTTAGCTTGATCAGATAGGTGCAAGAACTTCTGAATTTCTTCATTGATCCTTGTATATGTGTTGTTGTTCAGAATACAAAAAAGCGGGTGAATGAACTGATCTATGAAGTCCTCTAAGTTGTACTCTGTTTAATTTTTCCTCACCAATGAGGTCCATGATGTCACTGGTTGTGGGATTTGTTCCTGGTTTAACTTCTGAAGTGCACAGGGAAACCTGTATGACTGGTAGAATAAAAACATGTAGACCAAAACTGAAGAGTATCTAAACATCCCTTCAGTTGGAAACTTGAATAATTGATCATGAATATTGTCATCCATAAATCAACTGAAGTTGAATTTAATGGAAACTCTTTATTCTGTAGAAAATATGGATAGAAAACCTAAAATAGGCTCATCTACCCATTCACCTGAGTAATAACCTAACATGTAAGAAAGCATGGAAATGATGTGGTTGGATTTGATAGTGAACATGGAAGATGAGTAAGGTGGATTTTTCTTGGGCAATTGGGCATCTTCTGGGAGGAAAATCTCAAAGATATGGGCTCTTTGGGGAAAAGTGAGTTTCTGGTATAGGTCGTTTAGGGATTTAATGGAGAATGGGATGGATGAGTCATTTATAGGGATCTATAGCATCTGGTCAATGGCTTCGGAGGTGACTGTGAACAATGTTTCAGCGGAGGAGGAAGCAAGGGCTCTTTGGCCGGGCAAGCAGTGGGATTGACATCTGAGAGAAAATTCGGTAAAATGGTGAGTTTGAGGAAACATTTACAGAGGGAAATTGGACTCCTAGAGTCCAATTTCATCACTTTGGTCCAGAAAAATATCTTTCAGCCATGAGTGCAATTTGAAGAAGTCGTATTCACACCTCGAGTCTGTGACTTTGTAATACTTATTTGTCATAGGGATGTGGTCCAGGTCGACAAGAGGGGGAAGGACTGGGTTCTAAAATGTATCTTCAAATTTATCCTTGGGGGGCATAATTGACAGAGCATGCAGTAAAATAATGGCAGAACTGTGTCACCTGGGGAAAGATTTTCCTATTGACGGTGAGAGGTGGTGGCAGTTAACTTCACATCTTGGTTCGGTACAGTATCCACAATGTTTGTATCAACAAATGGTGTCACAGGATGTGAAATGAGGCTTTAAGGTGTACAGTAGATATCTGTTATGGCATGGGGTTGTTACGGGGCAGTTAATGGTCACGGGGAATGTTTTAATTGGCTAACGGGTATGTAGAATAGGACATATGGTGTGTAATGATATGATTATGGTGGCATGGTGAGGTGAGTGGTATCAGGTTTTGGTTTGAAATATTTCAGAGGGAGGGGGTAGGTAGTAAGATGAGATATGAGGGGGGGTCCGAAATTTTGAGGATGTGCCACGTTAGGTGGGACTGATCTGGGAGAAAACCACTTATCAGACCCCCCACCCCCCACCCCCCCACCGTTAAAGGTAGAAAGGTCGAGGGGGTCTGAAAAAGGCTATGGACCATGGAACAGGAATGAGATGGATGTTGTCAATGGAGACTTGTGTAGGAGTTAAGCACTACAAGACAAAATTTCTTGTCCGCTTCCAAACTTAGGATAAAAGTATGTGCCATGAAGTGTCAAGCTTGTATTTTGCACCTTTACACTTACTTTTATTCTCCTAAGCTAAAATAACCAAATTTAATCAACTAGGGTATATTTTGAAATCCTCTTTCAATTTTCTTGAGACAAAAATCATCTAACCTATCTCCTAAACTAGGCATCTAACACTTTAATCCATCTTAGACTCATGGATTAATTATTACTCTAACCTAACTACTTTGGATAAGATTAAACAGTTTGACCAAACTTATTCTCTAACCTATCAATGTTATCCACATTTTTGGTCATTGGGATGATGTCATGATAATGTCATGATGATGGAGAATCAAACTCTTCATTATCAACAATTTCTTGGGAAAAGTTACACTTGTCCATCTCCAGAAATCATGTTTTCAAGAATGTTCGCAGGCTACTTATATGTTCTCCTGTGAGAATGCTTGATTCTCGCAGGCTGTCTCAATCTGGGGTGCGAACTTCTCGCACTGTACTCATGGTTAGGGTGCGAACATGTTCTTAAAGAAGGAAAAAGGATAAGTTCTCGATCCTTCTAGAAGGGAATCTTCTAGAAGGATGAGTTGGCTTTCGAATGGTTGGCAAAGTACTGACTTTCCAGATATTTTGGGATCATTCCCTATCCAAGTAACTAATCTATATTCTCCTATATATTGAGGAGATGGCTCATGGAAAAGGTTAGAAGCAAATTAGCAAGAGATTAATTGGAGAATTAGTGCAAGACTGTATGGAGGACTGATGCTACAGTAGCAAGAGACAACAGCAAGGTCATCATATGTGGTTGATTTTCTTCATGCATGAGCAAGTGTGTGTGTCAGAGCTTGGAGCCATCGAAAGGAGACCTACGACATCAAGGCTCAGGTTGTAAGTTTCACTTTCAATTAATTCAATACAGTAATATGTCCCTTTCCCATAAAGATGATGTCACTTTATTACAT